>JANTPZ010052287.1:0-16130 GCA_025593235.1 Vachellia pachyceras | reverse complement strand
ATGTTTTGATTATGTATTTTCAATGCTATTTAAAGATCAAGTTTGTATGTGGTTTTGTAAATTAAACCTCTACATGTGTGGTAACCCAAAAGAGGTGAAAGCATGCTCTAATTATATGCTAATGCATGTTTAATTATGAGTAAAAGAAGAAAGCAAATAAGCATGCCTAAAGGAAGAAAAATGGAAATGATAGGGATGTATAGAAGTGTAGTAAGGTTGATCAAACCCCCAACTTTGGTATGACGTGAAACATGACAAATGAACTCCAAATGAAATGAAATTTTTTAGAAAAATATTTCATGTTACAAGCTTTAAAACAAGATAAATAACACTGGAATTGGAGTTTTGTACTAGGAGTTATGATATTCCAAAGTTTGAGAAAAATCACAGAAAAACCTGGGAAAATGAAAAAATTACCAAATGAACAGTGCAACTTTGTGTAATAATCTGATTCAATTGGGAAATTTTTTGACCCAATGAGTATTTTTACCCTGTATAGGATCTTGAAAACTTCAAATAGAAATTGGAACCACTAGATTTCGATTTTTCTAGAATTAGTTATGAAATTTCAAAGTTAGGCCAAAATTCAGTGAATAGTAACTTTTAAAAATCAAATTTTCAGATTTAATTTCTTTTGACTTTTTAAGCTATTCAAGGCCCAAGAATGGTTCTATAATGATATAAAATGAAGCTGAAGGGGTTAGTTAAGGTGTGTTACAACAATCATATTGACTTTTCTATGAAGAGTTACATCTTTATAGCATGTATGGATACATGACTTTTGATTTATAACTCCTTACACATCCCTTCAAATAAGCTCATTAATTTAGAATGACATAACTTTTAAAATCACATCTCTTACTTTGAAAAATCACATTTATTCAAATTAAAAATACTCTAACATCATGAACACCATCCTTAACACAAACCTAAAAATAACAATATGTAAGCTTTGGATTATTACTCTCAAGTTCAGGTTCTCAATTTTTTTCATGATTAAGTAGTTTAAACCGCCCTTTTTCACTAATTTCAAATGAACTTGAAGGCTCATTCCAGGAATAAAAAAACCATGACTAATCCAAGTTTCATCTCTCATATAAACATTTACAAGTCTCTACTAGTGTAACCATTCAGTTCATTTTCATTTTTTACAGCCTTCAAACTATTAGCAATTATATATTCTTGCCTTTGGCCCTATTTTTTCTCAAAATTGAGCTTAGTTCGTCAAAACAGTGACATACCCACACCAATACATATTCCAAAATCAAGGAAGACCACATATGCAACATTGATTTAGTTTGAAGAAGCACTAATTCCTCACATGTATGGATTTTATCGGTGAATCACCCTCAAAATTCCATTTATAGACACTACCCATAAACTACAAAGGCAATGATTGAGAGATTAGAGGGTGAAAAGGGGTTTAGGTGTAACACATCATTTTAACTCATTATCTTCACTAGAAATCATTATTGAACTTCTCAAATGCTTCCCTCAACTTAAAATAGGCTTAGAAATGAAAATCTAAAATTTGATTCGTATTACTATTTATTTGGTCAACTTTTGCAGATTTCAAGGCCAAATTTGAAAATTCAAAACTAATTCTAGAAAAATCAAAATTGAGTCGTTTAAATTTCTAAATGAAGATTATAACATTTCCTGCAGGAGAAAAATACTCACCTGTCCAAAAAATGCCCAATTGTTACAGTTTATTGCGTGAAGATGCATTGTTCATATGGTCATTTTTCAATTTTCCAGGTTTTTCTCTTAACTTTAGAAAGCTATAACTTCTTGTGTAGATGTCCAAATTAAGTGATGTTTAACTCATTTTAAAGCTTACCATATGAAATATTTTTCTGGAAAATATCATATTCATTGGACTTGGTTTGCTATTTCCCCCTTTAGCAATAATTTGAGGATTTCTCTTGGGTGTTGGACCCCTTTGTACTATTTTCTTGTACCCAATTTTATCAAAACATGATTACTCATTTATCACCCCATTTTCTTGATCAAACTAGTTATTTCACACATGATCATACATATATCTACATGCCATCACATAGCCGTAAGTAGAAGTATATGGGATACATAATTTCTACAACACATAAAATACATACATAAATCCAACATTATGTAACTTTACAACCAAAAGGACACATAAAGCTTCCTTTAATCTTCACTCACCTTGATTTTACCTTTATGTGCACTTGGACCTAGTAAAGGTTAATTTGGAAGAATGAGATTTAAAAGAAATCCCAATAGCAAAAACACCATCACATACACTAAAATGCATGACAATCCTTCATAATTTGAGTACATGTACATGAACATATGATATTCCAAATTTTCTAACTATTTGCATATAGTCAAAGCAAACCAAGAACATACCATCACATTCGCAAACATCACAAATTTGTCATACAATAAAGCATAAATTATAAACAATTATCAATGCAACATTTATTATAAGAATAGTAGCTTTTGTTGTAATATCCATAATTTTTTTATAATTGATAAACCGGTAATTGTGAGATAAGTTAAGGACATAAATGTCATTGGATATAAATGACCAAGGGTATTATGGTTATCAAGCTTGAAAGGGCATAAATGTCCTTTAGATATGAAGATCAAGGGCAATTATGGAAATTACAAAAGAATAGTAAAAGTAAGGGCATTTTGGTAATTTTACCAAAAAGTCAACAAAAAGGTCAAAGTTGACAAAAAAGTCAACTGTTGACCAAAATACTATAAAAATTTACATAGGTCTAAAAGATAGAGCGGGACTCGCAGATCAGAACCGTGTCTCCCGGATTTCAGATTCGCCCTAGATTTTTATTTATGGAATTTTGAAGGTTTAGAAGGCCGAAAAATAATTATTTGAGGTATTGGGAGTCCTCAAACATCTGAGACCTAAACATAGAAAACGTAAAGGGGATTTATAGTAATTAATAAAATTACTATCCAGTATTTAGTAAAGGCGATTTCCCAAATCGGGAAGAAGAAAACCAGAAAACCCTAGAAAAATGATTTCCTTATAAAATTAATTACGGAAAATCCGGGAAGAAATTTGAGGAATGGAAAACGGCTAGAGTATCAGGTAAAATTCTAGGAACTTTTAGTGCCCTAAAGTCAAATTGTGTATTGGAAGCACGTTTTACGGTGTTTCGTATGGAGTAAGGAACCTTGTAAAATTCAGGGTAGTTCTAGGGGAATTTTGGGAATAAAGGTGTTGCCATATGCATGAGAAAAATGAGGAGATGAAATGAGGAAGAAAATATCTCCAGAAAAGTAAAAAAGGAATTTACCGGAGAAAAGTTACTTTTATCGAGGGTAAATTGTAACTAAAGCAAGAATTGGATAATAATCAATTCCATTAGCCTAAATGAGCTTCTAGAAGGCCAAGTACACCTCATTAATGATACTTTATGAGGGCTTATAAGAGTAAGACAAGTGGCAAGATCTTAAGCATGTAAGATGAAAACTTAGCCATTAAGTTTTAATCCTAACCATCCAAGTTTCAAGAGAAGTTTTATTGAAGTTAATTCCCTTTTCTTTCCTCTCATTTGTGAACACCATTCTTCATCCTCCAAAGAACTAAAATGATGCCATCTTAGGAGCTTCCAAGGAAGAAGCCAAGCTCACACAACAATAAGGTAAATCATCTCAAGCAACCAAAACTTCATCTTTTCTCAAGCTTTGCAACCTTCTACTACCTTTCTCTTGGATTATTTTCTTGAGTAAGCCTCTCTTTTTAGAAGATTATGGCTAGGGTTTCAAGAGATGAAAATGGAAAATGAAAGGTTTTAAAGGTAACAAAAGGTTGCAAGCTCTTCTTAAAGTAGTAAAGAGTAGGTTGATGTTGGTTGTTGGTTGTTTTTGTTGTTGTAAAAATTATGGGAAGCTCAAAAATATGTGGAAGTGCTGCCCAACTTTTGTTGGCCTAAAGGGAAGATGTATTTAAGTTTTATAATGCATGGAAAGTAGTTGGAAAGCAAGAATACACAAGTATATAGGAACAAAGTTTGAAAAATCCAACTTTCCCTTCATTTTGCTAATTCACGGATCTAAGGGAAAAAATAGAAGGAGTGTGTTTTTGATGATTTTAATGCTTCCAACAGCTTTAGAAGGCAAACTTTTGTAGGTTAAAAGTAAGAAAAGGATTTTGGAAGCATTGAAAGTCAAAAGAACAAATTTCCAAAGTTTAAGGGTCTTTAAAGGGCAATAGGAGTTCTATTGCGTTTTTGCAAGTTTTCTTGCATTATGATGTTTAAAATTCATGAGTATATTATTACATGATCTTTAGGAGATAAAGAAGCCAAAGAGCTAGTGGGAAAATGTTATCAAAAGAACTTTAAGAGTTCAAGAGAAGTAAAGAGGTAGCAAAACCCTCTAACCTTAAGCTAAGTTGCTTTGAAAATGTGTTGTGAAATAAGCATGACTTGTATTGAAAATTTATGATGATGGAAGGTGTGAATATGTGCTTTTGTATGCTATGGCCATATGCATTTAATTGTTACATGTTGAACATTTCATGAATTCACACTTGTGTTTAAAGTTGTCATGCATTTTATGAAGTTTGTTAGAAAGTTTTACTATTGGGATTTTCCAAAATCTCATTATTCCCCACTAACCATTTTAGGTCCAAGCTCAAGCAAAGGTAAAGACAAAGTGATGGAGGATTAAAGAAAGTATGATGTTGCATTTTAATTGCCAAGTTTTTATGAAGATGCTTTCTTGTACATATTATTATCTTATGTACGTGTGAATATGCTTGGGACTAGTTGTAAACCCTTAAAACTCTCCATGACGATATGTATATATGTGCATGAATGCATGTAGAATCATGGGAGACGAGTGACTATGTGATTGAGCTTTATTTCTTCAATACTTTTACTTGAATTTCCAAAGAATTTAATGCATTTTTGGCCCAATCATGACCCTTCTTGAGCTTAATCTGGAAACTAGAGTTGTTGATTGTGATTAGCTTGATTTTGGGTGTATTTGCCATGAAAAATGATACATTTGCACTTAATTATAATCATGAGTGAGTGATACTTTAAATGTTTGCTATTTCATTTTAGGAACTCTAGCAAATGACATTTGGAAGCACCTCTGGAACATTTCACCGCGGCCAAAGATCAAGCAAGCGAGCAAGAACTCTTGGGAGAGGTTCGCCACGGTGAAACCTCAAGTTTGCCGTGGTGAATATCACGCATCAGCATCGGATTAGGCTCCAAATGGAAAGAATAACCGACCCATCTTCTTGGATCCGACCCAGAGCGATTAATACATGTCATTTAGGGTAAAAGTCGGAAGAGAGGACGGGAAGGAGGCAGACATACACTCTATACTCATCCTCTTCCATTTCTCTCACTCCATTGCTCTCTAAACCCTATCTTCACCTCATCTCATCCCCAATATCATCATGCACCTCCATTCATCCATCCAGAGCCCTGAACTGCTTGCTATGAGCAGCTGAGCATCTCCCTTCCTCTTTGATTGCATAGTAGTTTTAATATGTGTTTATATTATAGATTGCATAGTTTCTGAGTTAGGACTTGTGATTTGTACTTAAATACTTGGTCTCGGTTGAGCTAAACTTGGATTACTATGTATTGATTTTGCTCTGTGTTTGACTTGGTAGAGTGAAGTCTCATTTCTACCGATTCTATGAGATCTTTGTTGCTCTCTTTTATCTTCCTAGTTGTGATTGATATTTGAGATGATATTGCATTGAGTTGGATTTTTCACTTGGCAATTTCTTTACACAAACAAGTGTTTTTAAAGGGTTTCATGGAATGGAGTTCATTGCATGGAATTTCTGACCCAGCGAGTTGTTGGGTTTACATTACAAAACTTAGTGTAAAACTACTGCTTTCCCTCATGTTTTGTGAACTATGATAGCCTAAACCATTTCCAAGAGGAAAACTACCATCGAACATCTTTTGCATGTCAATTTTGTTTTTATTGCTTTTTCAAAATCCAAAAATCCCAAAAAGAAACTCTATTTTGCAATTAGCTTTACGTCCATACAATTTTGAATCAAAAACGGTTTTCACTTGCAAAGCAAACTTAACCACAAGCAAACTAACTAGTGGTGCATGAGGCTCCATAGAGATCGACCCTTAGGTTGCACCCTATAGTGCAATCCTTGGAAAACACAATTGTTTTGATCCGTTTTCAAGGCCTGACAACGACAAGTTTTACACTAACATCTGTGACATAGTCGGATCACTATGAGAAAAAGGGTTGTACAAATTTTAGATAAATGGTTAAGTTTTGGGAAAAAGGGGTTCCAAGGACCCTTAAAGGAACCTAAACGTTGAACAGCAAGGAAAAAATAGAAAATGAAGTCCAAATGAGCTGAAACTTTCCAGTTAAATACTACACATCCTAAGCTTTAAAATGAGCCAAAGTTTGATAAATTTGGATGTGTAGATTAAAAGTTGATTTTTCAAAGTGAGGGGAAAAATCTGGAAAATTGGTAGTTTACCCGTTAAACAGTAATTTTCACGGAATAAACTGTATCAATTGGGCAAGATTTTGGACAAATGAGTATTTTTTTTCCCTGTAAAGGATCTTATAAGCTTCATATAGAAATTAGAACCACTCAATTTAGATTTTTCTAGAATTAGTTATGATTTTTCAAAGTTGGGCAAGAAATCTGGAAAATTGACCAAGTGAATAGTAACTCCGTTTTTGAAATTTTATTTCACTTCTTTGGTCAATTTAAGCTATCTAAGGCCCTAGAGTGGTTTAATAATAGTATAATATGAAGCTTATGGGGGAAAATAGGAGGTGTCACATTTGATACCTTGATCCTTTAACCTTGGCTTCAACCAAAAGCTTTCCTTTTTGCTCTTCCAAAATGTTCCATTAACAAATCACTTTCCTACATATAATATTTTACAATAGACATTAATAACAAGTCATTATCAAGTATTGAAACACATTAAAAACTTTGCAAAACTCTTCTTGAAGTTTAAGAACCCTTATGCTCTTAAACTTGTCAAAATTAATTCCATGGCTTACAAAATCATTTTCTCACTTCTACCCTACACAATTTTTCATTCTAAAACCAATGGAAGCATCAAAATCATTAAAAACTCACTCCTTCCTACTGTTCTGAAACTGACTGAAAATTCCCCTTTAAAAGAACAAAGTGATTTTTCAAACTTCTATTGCATGTAGTTGCATATTCTTGATCCCAAACCACTTTCCTTGCATTATTTGGCAACAAAAACACCTTCTCTACACATGAGGAAAAGCGTACAACACCTCCCCCTAGGGTTTGAGAATCCAAAATTTAAAACTACAACAACAATCAACACAAAGTATACACCATCAACTCCTTAGCTTGAATAGAGTTGTTTGGTACCAATTATTTGATCTAAATCCCTCTCTTTCTCATTTTCACTCACTAAAACCAGAAATTCCATCAGCCATATTCCACCAAAAATCAAGAAATTAAACTAATAGAAATGAAGAGGAAGGTCCAAAGGGCAAGAATATGTGAAAGATTGCATGAAAACACAACTTTACCTTGAATTTTTGGAGATTTTTGCTCTCTTATGGCTGCCCTCTTTCACTCCCTCTTCCTCTCTTTTTTGGTCTGCAAGTGCACGAAATTGTGGCTGAATAATGAAGGAAAAATATGGTCTTAAAGTCCCTTGGATTACAAATGTGACATGTGTCCTTTACATCCTGTCTAACTTACACTGGTAACATAACTTTATTTTGATATATTTTACCACTTGTTTATGACATTTCTAACCACTTTTTACTCATTAAATAAGACTCCTCCAAGTGGCAAAATATGATCTCCTTCTTTTGCTTTTTGAAACTTTAAGTATCCTTAAAGTGGCTTTATCGTACTGAAAATGCTTTTTGGTGATTTCTTAATCACCTGACTGATTTAGGGTCATTGAAAATTCCCTAGATTTATTTAATACTCTCATGATTTTTCTCTCCCCAAAATTTCTTATCGATTGTCTTAAATTAATTTATGAAGAAAACCCAAATTCAGTTTTTTTCGAGCCTTTTCTTTCTGATTGAGGAAACTTATTCTCTCTTTCTCTTGAAAACAATTTTATAAAATACTAGAACTTTGGAGCTATTTTTCCATTCTATAGGATCAAACATCTGATGCTTTTAAGCATTTTGAATAATCATTTTGGCTAATTATTTATTTAAATAGCCAAAAATTAAATGACTAATAAAATTCCCTCAACAGAAATACAAGTCATTTTAACCTGAACTGGGCCTTACTTACTGATAGTAAATTTTTCTCTATATGTTGGTGACATAAAAATTTTACTGATATTTTGGTCAAACTTTGACTAAAAGCCCTTTGGCCTTTTTCATAATTACCAAAATGCCCTTGGTCTTTTCTCAAAATGACCAGTTTGTCCCTATCTTTTTAAAAATGACCATTATGTCCATATCTTTTCAATGTTTCACTTTTTAAAAATTTACACTTAGGTCCTTAATCTCAAAAAATTGCACCTTAATCTTCCTTTCCCTATCTTTTAAATTATGGACCCTACTCTAACTCATTATTATCTGTTTAACCCTTATTCTAGTTACAGAAAAATGCAGATATTACATTTCTACCCCCTTAAAAATAAATTTACATACCTTATGTAAACAGTTTTGGATATCTAGCTTTCATGTCCTCCTCTGTTTCCCAAGTAGCTTCTTCAGATGTTAACCCTTTCTAGACAACTTTGACCATCGAGATGTTTTTGTTCCAAAGCTGCCTCACCTTCTTGTCAATAACATAAGATGGTCTTACTTGGTACGATAAATTATCTTGTAATGCAACATTTTAATGTTCAATAACATGTGATGGATATGGATTTTATTTCTTTAACTGGGAAACATGGAAGACATTATAAATCAAACTCAAATTTGGGGGTAAGGCCAAACGATAGGCTATAGGTTTAACTCGATCTAATATTTGAAATGGCATAATATACTTAGGATTGAGTTTCTTTGACTTCATTGAACGGCCTAATCCTGTCACTGGAGACACTCTGAGAAACACATGGTCTCCAACTTCAAATTCTAATGGTCATCTTCTCTTATCGGCATAGCTCTTTTGTTGGCTCTGTGCTGTCTACAATTTCTTCTTTATCATTTCTACCTTTACAGAAGTACAGTCTATTATTTCTAGATAGTAGATACTATACACTTTCTTCCATATAAAGCTTCACATGGCCAATCTGTATATTGGAATGATAACTGTTATTATAGGAAAACTCAACTGATGGTAAATACACACTCCAATTTCCTTTTAGCTCTAGTACACATGCTCTTAACTTATATTCGAGGTTTGAATTGTTCTTTCAAACTGACCATCTGTCTGAGGATGCTAGGCAATGCTAAAGCTCAACTTTGTTCTGAGTGCCTCTTGTAAAGATTTCCAAAATCTTGAAGTAAAACGAGGATTTCGATCTGAAAATATATTCTTTGGTATTCCATGGAGTCAGACTATCTCCTTGATATACATTTTTAATAATTTCTTTAACGACCAATTCGCAAACTTTGTCAGTCTGCGTACTATAACCTATATAGCATTATGATTCATTACTTATGTTAATCCCACTATGAAATTCATTATGACACTATCCCATTTCCATTCTAGAATTGATGGGTTTTAAAGCATTCATGGTGGCTTTTGGTGTTCTACTTTCACTTTCTGGCACGTGAGACATCTTGCTACATATTATGTAATGTCCTGTTTCATTTTCTGTACTACCTATCTCTAGCCCTTAACTCAATTCATAACTACCGGTTTAGCCTTCATTTCAATTGACAGTAAAAGCATGGACATTACAATAATAAATATATTTGTCATAGTGTATGAGCTATCAAGATGATGTGTTCTTGATATATGAGTTGTCATCTCTTTTATTGTTATTTTTCATTTTAAGATGAGTTCCTAATATATAAGGTATATGCATTGGTGATGCTTTCAAGTATAATATGGGAAATCATCTCTCATAGTGTATAAGTTAAGATCTCTCATATTATTACTTCTCATATTGTACGGAGGTTATCTTTATTTTATGGGAAATTATCTCTCATAGTATATGAGTTATAATCTCTCATATTGTTACTTTTCATAATGTATGAAATATCATCTTTCATGTTACTCTTATTATTATATGGGAAATCATCTCTCATAGTGTATGAGTTATGATTTCTCATTTTGTTACTTCTCATAGTGTATGGGTTATCATCTTTTACATAATTACTTATATTGTATGAGTTACTTTCCAACATGTTCTTTGCAAATATGATTGGGCATTGTGAACAACATGGCTTTAGTTTTACAAATGGTTATAAAAGAAATTTAAATACGGCATGCGTGTCACGCCTTCTTATAATGATTCTTGATGTACATTCTTTTCTCATTTCACTCACCTCGTATGTTTAAACGAGGTTTCTCTCAATGTAATCTTTTATTATTCATAGAATTCCTCTCATTGGCTTGGTAGGATTTTAGGTTAGGCAAGTCATATTGTCTCACGTTTATTATATACTTTTCATTAGATCATTCAAGCTAGTTTACAATCAGTAAATATGTTATTGTATGAGATACAATAACAACTCGTATTATATTAATAAGATTAACTCGTTAAACCCTCCAAATGAATCTTAAGTCGTAATGCCGTCAATTAATGAATAATTTCACAACCTCGATCGGGCAGTTATAGGTTCCACCAGAGTGCATGCATTTGAGTTATCTTGGGAAGGCAATCATGAGTAATGGTGCTTCTCACACAATTCATTATTATCTTAACTTAATTGAGATTATCAAAACGGTTTTGGATCTCAAGGCATTAGATGGGATTAAACATGCTAGGTCATATGATGACCGAATCCCATAAAATCTAAGAGTTACATATGATGTAATTGATAAAGCGTTACCTACCAAAATAACTTGAATTTAATATCTTGCCAAAGCGGAGTTAAATTTAAGTGAAATATGGGCTATGCCCACTAATCATTTTGAGTGTTGTTGATTTAGTGGGAGATTAATAATCTACTTTGTATATTTAAAACTGTATAATCATGTACACTAGTAATACAGCTACATTATCATTAGGATCAGTCCTCGAGAAGGCCAAACTCAATAGGACAAACTTTTTAACTGGTTCAGGAACTTGAGAATTGTTCTCAAGCACGAAAGAAGGGCTTATGTCCTTAATTAACACATTCCTAACAAGCCTACAACCAATGCTCCCAGAGCTCAGAGAGATGCTTACAAGCAGCATAATGATGACTCTGTGGATGTGGGATGCCTAACGCTTATCACTATGGTTCCAGAGATCCAAAGAGATTTGGAACATATGGAGGATTATGAGATGATTATTCATCTTTAGGAAATGTTCTAGCAACAGGCAAGGTAAGAGAGGTAAGACCACCAAGGCCTTGCACTTCTATAAGATGGCTGAAGGTGCATCAATTAGCACTCATGTGTTGAAAAAGAAAAGGAAAGACAAGGGCAAAAGAAAAGGTAGTGGCTCAGCTGGTAAGACCAAAGGGTTAACAAACTTGAAACTAAGTCCACACCTAAGAAGGCAAGCCAAAGGAAGGAATGTGCTTCTTTTGTAATGAACCTGGTCATTGGAAGAAGAATTCAAACTCTACCTAGAAGATCTGAAAAAGAAAAGGAAGGATAGCGATGCTATCTCTTCTGGTATTTATGTTATAGACATTCATTTTTATACTTCTTCTACATAGGTATTAGATACTACATGTGGTTCTCACATCTGTATAAATGTACAGGGTCTCAAGGATAGTAGAAAACTGAAGAAGGTGATGTGGACAACACATTGGAAATAGAGCATGAGTTGTTGTTTTAACTGTAGGCACTTCTGAATTAGTTCTACCCAGTGGGACATCCTAATAATGGAAATATCTATAACATAAATGCCAAAAGTATTCAATCGAATGATTTAAATCCAACCCACCTATGGCATTGTCGTCTAGGCAATATAAATGAGAAACACATTTATAAACTCCAAAAAGACGGATTTCTTAACTCATTTGATTTTTAATCAATTGACACGTGTGAATCTTGTTTATTGGGAAAGATAACTAAGGCACCTTTTACTGGGCAAAGTGAAAGGCCACTAGTTTATTGGGCCTCAAACATACAGATGTATGTGAAACACTAAATACACCTGCCAAAGGAGGTTATATGTACTTCATTACTTTTATAGATGATTTCAATAGATATAGTTATGTGAGTCATTTGAAATGTTCAAAATATTCCAAAATGAAGTGTAAAACCAACTTGGCAAGACAATTAAAACCCTTCGATTTGATCGATGAGATGAATATTTGAGCCAAGACTTCATTGACCATATTAGGAGTTGTGGAATAATTTCACAACTCACTCCTCCAGGAACACCACAATGCAATGGAGTTTTTAAAAGGAGGAATTGAACACTATTAGATATGGTTCAATCTATGATGAGTCAATCAGATCTTCTACCTTCCTTTTAGGGCATGCACTGAAAACAGATGGGTTCATACTGAATCGAGTTCCATCTAAGGTAGTTGAAAGGACACCATATGAGATATGGACTGAGAAGAAACCTAGCTTGTCTTTTCTCAAGATTTGGGGATGTGAGGTCCATGTTAAATAGTTGGCCTCTGATAAATTATCAAATAGATCCTCCAAATGTCTTTTTGTGGGGTATCCCAAGGAAATATAGGGGTACTATGTCTATAATGCCACCGAACACAAAGCATTTATTATTCGAAATGGTGTCTTTCTAGAAAGAGAGTTCATGTCTAAAAGAACCAGTGGGAGCAATTTGCATCTCGAAGAAGTTCGAGAATCTCAAGACACCACAGAACCACAGATGGAAAATAGAGAAGACTCACAAGATGTTGAGCCTCCTCAAGTAACACAAAACCTGCGAAGGTCTAATAGGTCACGATAACAATCTTAGAGATATGGATTTCTAGTTATTGGAAGTCGTGATGTGTTGCTCATTGAACACAATGAGCTGACCACCTATCATTAGATCATGGAATTTTGCAAGAATCAATCTACATACTTAGATCAAAATGACACCTCACTAAGGCATTTGCTTCATCTCCAACCATTTTACAAGACTTTTAGCTGGAAAAAGAGAGTAAATGGTGTGCTCCATAGCTCTAAGAAAGAGGAAGAAGAGCTCTGTTAGTGTAGGATTTGACCAAGAGGGGGTAAATTGGTCACTTTTTAACATTAAAATCACAATGCACAGAATTAAAAACAAGTCACCGAGAGAGCAAAGAGAGATAAGAAGATGTACACGAAAGATTTATCCTAGTTCGGTCCTCTTGACCTACGTCCAATCCTCAGAGCGCCTTTGAGATTTCTCAATTCACTATCTGCAACAACAGTAGGCTCCACAAGCCTTTACAATGGTAACTCACTCCCCCTTACACTTCTCACTAAAATAGAGTGACACGTGCTCTGTTTTCTAGCACCAATTCAGCCCAACAAGCTCAAGGCCCCAATCTTGAGTTTCGCACAGATTTACAAAAGAAGGTTGGCTAGATAAACTCTATCTAAAAAGTAGATAGCAAATATTGAAGTACAAAGAATATAATGAATGATTTAGAGAGAATAGTTTGAACGTAATGAATATCAGATGTTATTTATAGTGTTCGTCTCTCTGTCTTGAATGTTTGATCTTTTATAGTTGAAGGTAATAAATTAGTCGTTATACTCATTTAATATCCGTTACTCACATCACCAACCATTCTGCTTTATCATTAATGGAACAATTAATGCAGCTTGGATGAATGACGGTGAAGATAGCAAACGAACGTTAAAATGCTTTTTGTCTGACTGAGATTGAGTCTACTTTTTATTCCTTATTCCTTAAGTCAAGGTTCCTGCATTTATGAGAGCATTTAGAATTCAAAAATGCTTAGCATGAATAAGGAAAGGTTTTGCAGTGCGTAGGTGAAGCTATCGGAGAGTGTAGTGCTTGAGCATTGCAATGTATATTTCAAAGAAAAGTTCAATGCTAAGTCAGTGCTGGAGCATAAGAAAGATTTTGACAGCAACTATGTCAATGCTTGAGCATTTAATCTTAGTGCTTGAGCACTGACTATGCTTTTGAAATTTGCTCGAGCATTTAGTGCAAGAATTGAAAGAATAACATGTTAAAAATCTCAATGCTTGAGTATTAGATCAGAGTGCTCGAACATTGCAAGTGCTGCCACAGCTTGCTGGAGTAATTTCAGAAAGCACTAGTGAAACAGTAAAGTTTTAGGCTCGATGCTTGAGCATTGGCAATGCTTTCAGTCATTGCTGGCAGCATTCACTCACAGTATAGTGTAAAAGTCTTCAACACTCGAGCACTGAGATCTAGCTCGAGCATTGGCTTTGCTTTCAGCCTTTGCTTGAAGCATTGCCTGACGGCACTGATAAAAACCTTCAACACTCGAGCACTGTATCATAGTGCTCAAGCATTAGCTATGCTTTCAGCCTATGCTTTTCTTTGACAGCACTGATAAAAACCTTCAGCCTATGCATTAGCAATTCTTTGACAGCACTATCCGAGGGCCTTTGATTTAAGGTCGATGCTCGAGCATTGGGTACCAGAGCTTGAGCATTGGCAATACTTCCTATTATGCTTAAGTATTCAGTGAAAGCATTGCATAAAACCTTATGCTCAAAACCCGATGCTCGAGCATTGTCAATGCTTGAATGTTTTGCTTGAGCACTGAGTTAAAGTATTTCATTTCTGAGGCATGATGCTCAAGAATTGAGTTACAGTGCTCGAGTATTGACACTGCTTACATCAATGCATGAGCATTCAGTGACATCATTGCTCAAAATCATGTTTCAAAGCAATACTTTGATTTACTGCTTGAACATTTTCAGAAAGCATTAAGTTATAATTTTAAAAAACTATCGAAGCATGCCAAGCTCAAGGATACAAGTTTCAAAAACAATTCTCAACTTCATAATTTATGCAAGAACATAAACCATTTGATTTTTGTTATCATCAAAACAAGGCATCAACAAAGCTCTAAAAAACTCCACGGTAAAGGGTTCTCCCAAGCAACTGTATACATATTATTGATCTTTGGAGCTTCCTCTACCTTTCTGTCATTTAGATTTTTTATTTTGGCTCTCTTTTGGTGGCTGAAAAGTTAGGGTTCATGAGAGGAAAATGAGAAAGAGTGGGATTTAGGGAAAAAGATTGGTTGCAAATCACTCCTTGCATGATAAGGAGCTAATTGATGTATATATTGTGTTGTTTTGATGGTTGTATGAAATTTTGGAAAGCTCAAACCCTAGAAGATCAAATTTTTCATTTGATGAGGAAGATGTGTTCTCGGATTAAATAATGCATAAACAATGGATTAGGAGTGTGTTTATGCAAGTGAATGAAGCTAGAAGTTGAAAATCACAATTCCCTTTCTCTTGAAGTGTTTCGGCCAAACCATGAACAGTAAGGGGGAGTGTGTGCTTCCATTATCTTTAGAATGAAAAATTGTGTAGGGTGGAAGTGTGAAAATAATTTTGGAAGCATTGGAATTGAATTTCCATGTTTAAGGCTTTTAAGAACACTTGGATTACCAAAGGACTTTCATGGAGTTTTTAAAGTGTTCTTGACTTGGAAATGGCTTGAGGTTGATGGTCATTGTTTTGTGAATTGTGTAGGCAATTAATTTGTGCAAGGAACAAATTGGAAGATTGAACAAGAGAACTTTCAAGTTCAAGGAAAGTTGCAAACCAAAGGTAGAAAAAACTCCTAACTCCATGTTAATGTTGTAATGATAAATGTTTGTGAATTATGCATGACTTAGTGTTGAAATTGTGATGATAAGTGTATGAATTTATGACTTTGATTGCTATGCCCATATGGATGTCATTGATTGGCGTGCCCTGTCTCGCAAATCGCAAAACAGTGTCGTTAGTCAACCTTGAAAATTTGCCAAGAATTAAATTTATAATCTCCAAGGGTTGTATAGTTGCAACCCAGGGTCGTTCTCACCGGAAGCAAGTCGCGCACCAAAAGTTCTTAGCTTATGCTTATGTTTGTGATGCAAAAATGCAAATGGGGTTTAGTTTGAAATAAACTAACCTACCTATCTAAATG
>JANTPZ010052286.1:0-12165 GCA_025593235.1 Vachellia pachyceras | reverse complement strand
CTTGATTCTCTAGTTGATCTCAATCATTCCTTAAAAAAAGAAAACAAAAGAAAAAGTCAAAGCATCATGGAAAATATAGATTTATTAACTGGCGAGACACGAGCATTATAGTAAATTACGTTGCCAGCTCAGAGTCAAGAAATTAAATTGCCGCTACTGGACCCTTGATTAAAGCTTAAGCAGAGCTGAGAAAACGATGAAAATACCCTCAGTTCTATTGTTGAAAAATAAAACCCAGTTTATAGTTGAATTTCTTCGTTGCAGTAAGTCTTATGTTGAAGAATCAAATATTACAGTAAATGTCTTATTTCCTTAAATAATTGTGAAGAACATAGCTGTCAATCAAGTTGCACTGAATTTCTGCAATGCCAACTACAAATAGTGCTTTAATTATCAGCATCCAATTTGACACTAAAAAAATTAACAAAAACCAAAGGAAAGTCAACTGTGTGGTAGGTTAAATTAAATCATTCATGGGATGATGTAATTAATTCATGTTTTCATGAAATGACATGAATAAACAAAGAACGTGGCTCAACTACAAATTCTTAAACCTTGCCTTTCTGCTAGTATAGTATCAATCTTCCATCTCCATAATGGGTGCCTTCATTCATATTGCTGCATTACTAGTAGCTTTTCTACTTCTGGGTCGTCGTCACTTTGCAGCAACATCCTCCTATCTTCCCTGTGACGGTTAACTATATTTATCCATAGTTCAATTATTAACTTTTCAAGTGTTTTGTTGTACTGATATATGCATAGTGAATGTGAAATGTAGGAGATGAAGAGAAGAGTTCAAGAATGGCAGCGTTGAGAAAGATGATAGTAGTGAGGCCAAGAAGAGTCCCATCACCACCTCCTCCGCCTACCAGAAATCGAGCCACTTCTCAGCATGCTTCGGCTCCTCCTCCTTCCACTCGTCTATGATCTCTCTCTCTCTCTCTCTCTCTCTCTCTCTCAATGGGAATCAAATCAAGTTCGGGAAATCACTACGATGTCTCAGGATAAAAATATAATCAGCAAAAAGGTTTACTAATTTTTGTATGAATTTTTGGTAATTATATTCATTTCTCAAGTCATCGTAATGATTTCCCGTGGCTTTCCAAAATTTAAATCAACGTGGGCTTGTATTGCTTCCAAAATCTTGGATAATTTTCGTGATAATAAAATGAATTTGTTAGATATTTCAATTTTGTGAATACCATGTCTCGAACCCGTGGCTTCATAAAACATTCATAATGAATGTCCCATGAAGCTACAAGGAGATTGGATAGATATTTCAATTTTTAATGTAAGGTATTGATGATGTTAGCTTTTGTATCAGTTAATATAAAATGAGCCAACCTATTTATTAGATATGAATAATGTTATCTTAGTTTATGTGCCAAGTTTTTTCTATTATTTTAATCTCTTATCAGCACACACGTACAATGGAAAAAGATATCCAGTCGCCATCTAAGCGATACTAAAAAAAGGGTGTCAACTGATAACTGTCGCTAGCTGTGATTTTTTCTTCATTCTTTTTACGTATAAAAAAAGAGGCTATGAGAAAATATCGTGAGATCAATGGCGTCTAAAAAGAGTTTGATCCTTTTTTTAAATAAAAACTGGATTCCAATAAATAAAGATCAAATCATTACATCAAAGTTGAGAGGGATGGCCCCCTTCAACTACCATATGATGAAGAACATGTGGCATTTGGTTAAAGAAACAAAAATTTCCAATCAAATCATGAGCCATTTTAGCTAAACTATCCGTCAAGATGTTGCTTTCCCTTGAAACATATTGAAACACAACATTTCAGTTCTTGATGATAGACATCCGAGCTTCGTCCACTATATCCTTGAAAGGATGGTCAACGTCGCAACCACGAGTTGTTAGGTTTACAACCTCAATATAATCGGTGATGACCTTGATATTCCTATATCCTTGATTCCAACATAATTGCAGCCAATGTATGATGGCAATTAGCTTAGAAATAGCTGGCGGAACTCTTGAGACTAGAGTTTGATCCTTTGCTTCAAAGGTTTTGCATTACATCTGTTTTGAAAAAGTTTAGTGAGTGGGTTAAAGTCAAGGTATGTGGAGAATATTTACATAGAGATATTTACAATGATCTTCCAACAAATGGATCTTCGTATAGGCATCTGCATTCAAACTCATGACTTCAAGGGTCATTGTTCAATTCTTTATTAACTGGATCAATCTTTATTATTTTTACAAGATATCTTTAATTCCTTTTATTTTCTTTTTCTGTTGGGGGATGCAAAAAAAAATATAAAGGAGAAAAGTAGCAGTGACTAATAAGGTTGGCTTCGATGACAGAAATTCTTTTAAAAATAATTGTTAAGAAATACAAAAAAAATAATTACATTATTTTTGCGAGTTACTATAAATGTGTATAATGTTGAATGACATGGAAATTTTACGGTAAGATTAAAAAGTGGGGAAAATCATATTAAAAGTGTTTATACTTTCCCCAATTTTTCAATTTAATATCTATACGTTTTTCCTTTTAATTAAATATTTAAGTTTACACAGTGTCAAATTTTAAGTTATATTTAAGTTAAATTTTAAGTTATATTAAAAGAGTGAAATTTTTTAAAAAATTAATTAAAAGAAAAATACAGTGTCAAATTAAAGATGGAGAAAAAGGATATGTATTTGTATGGTTTTCAATTTTCACTTATCTTGAGAGAAAACCAAGCAAAGAAAATGTTTGTTTGGGAGAGCGTCTTAGCCTATTGATAGTGTTTTTTGCCGATCGAGATAATCTTTTTTACATATTTACCTTTTAGATTGTAAAAATACTTCTCCACCGATTTTTCAAACCGCTCAAAAATGTGTTGGCATGTACATCTCTGCTCAGCTTTGATCATCTGATGACGAGATTTTCATTTTCGACGTTGAGTTTTACTATTAAATAACATGTTGACCTCATCTATATATCACGTTACTTACAAGTCAAAAAAAGCCCCGTATTCCCACTTCAAGCTCCTTGTCAACCCCTATTATTTCAGAAGAAAAGGGTTCATTGAGCAAATTTCATCATGTATTTGATTTGGTGTAAGTGGTAGAGTTTTAGGCTGTAATTCCTCAATAACCAACTCGAACAATCTGACTAAAGAGATTGCATGCAACTGGAGAAACTATGGACTGAATCCTTGCTGGCTGGCTCACTCGATATGGTGACTACCCAGTTGAAAATCAAAATTAACTCCATTTTCTTGCAAAAATAGATCAAGTCATCTTGTCAGTGATTATGCGCCTAGGATCAAGAAAGAGTATGGGTGAACCAAAGTTATTCATTTATTAATGCATTGTCATTTTGATTTACTCCAATCCCAACTCTGCAAAATTTTAAAATCCTTGTTGAGCATCAAGAAATTGCATGTTAATCAAGTCCCATCTCTCGGAAAACCCGTTTTACGCAACTCAAATTATCAGGCAGTATGCGGCCAATGGCGCCGTTGATTCTGCCCACAACGTATTCGACAAAACTCCCACCCGAAGCGTCTACCTCTGGAATTCCTTGATTCGTGCTTACGCTCAGGCCCAAAGATTTCGCAATGCATTTTCTTTCTTTACAAACATGCTTACAACTAACACAGGACCTGACAATTTCACCTATGCTTGTATTATAAGTGCATGGTCTGAGAATTTGGATTCTGCTAGCCTGAGACTTGCTCATAGGAGGGCTATAGTCTCTGGGTTAGGATCATACTCTACAGCTTATTCCAAATTAGGTCTTGTTAATGAAGGCAGTAGGGTGTTTAATGGGATTCCTGAACCAGATTTGGTTTTGTGGAATCCATTGATTTCTGGTTATGGGTACTCTTGTTTGTGTGATAAAGGGATTCAAACATTCAATGCTATGCGGCGTGCTAGGAAGAAGCTAGACGGATATACAATGGTTGGGTTGCTTTTAAGTGTAGCAGACTCTAGCTTGCTGAGAATTGGTCAGGGAATACATCCTTTAAGTCTGAAAAGTGGGTTTGATTCTAATTCACATGTAGTTAGTTTGCTGGTGAACATGTACTCGAGATGCAAGTGCATGACTTCAGCTCATAAAGTCTTTGGAAGTATCTTCCAACCTGATTTAGTTACATGGTCTGCTCTAATAGTTGGATATTCTCAAACTGGAGATTATGTGAAACGGACAAATGATGATGAGTTTCTTTGAATAAAACAGAGGGCAGTTTCATTGATTGAAATAAACAAATGAGTGAGGTGCAACGGATGTATTGTGTAACTCCCCCTTAAAGCGTTTTTAAAGACTTCGTCCAGCCCCTAGCTATTTTAAATAGGAAGCTCATTGTGCTTGTATGGCAGACTTGGGTAATAAACAATTTGAGTGTTTTGAGAGTTCAAGAGTGAGCTCAGTGGTTTTTATACCATTTTTGGTATCAGAGCCAAGTTCCAGAGAGAGAGCCTCCTAAAAAAGCCTAGGGAGCGGAGTTGCAGAGAAGCATACCACGGGGGTCACTGCCAGTCTCGAAACTCAAAGTTCCAGGCATTTTTCAGCCAAACAGACATCGTCATCATGTTCAGGAGGTCAGAAAACCCAGGACTGGAGTTTCCCGAGAGGAGAAGATCATCCACGCGCCCCCACGCGCCGCTGCCGGAATCCCACGCGCCGTTGTCGGTGATACATGCGCCGCACACGCCTGCTGAAGGTTGAAGACGACAACGCCATCTGCCACGTCATCCGTATCGTCCAGTCAGCACCACCTCATCCAATCAGTACCTGACACGTGTCACAGTCTGCCACGTCAACTGTCCAGTCAGCCAAACTTTCGGTAATTGCACTTTTTTCCACTAAGCTTTCCAAAATTTCACTTTTGCCCCTAAGCTTTGCAAAATTGCATTTTCGCCCCTGAACTTTCCAAAATTGCAATTTCACCTCTGAACTTTCCTAAAATTACAGATTTAGCCCTATACTTTTTGAAATTACAGTTTCACCCCTAAATTTTTCCCAAATTCCATTTCTACCCCTAATACTCCCATATCTACAAATTAAGCCCCGAACTTCTCGAAACCTTTTTTAGCCCAAACTGCCCCTTATAATTACCACTTTTACCCTCCTAGAAAGTGCTACTCCTTTCCCTACCCCTAAGCTTGCAGTCTAGGCTTCAGAATGCTTCCAAGACGTAGACCAATGCACGAGGTGGAGATGAATGAGTTGAGACGTCGGATACAGCAGCTGGAAGCTACTGTAGAGCTGCAACGAGTTTTACTTGATGAACGCAGAGAAGCCCCTGAAGGTGAGGCGGGCAGCGATAGTTCGTCATCAACTGAGAGCCACCGAACATAGAGATAGAGATTCTGCCATAATGACATAAAGGTAGACATCCTCAAATTTGAAGGAAAGCTTCAGCCAGATGAGTTTGTGGATTGGCTTCACACCGTTGAATGGATATTTGAGTACAAGGAGGTCCCGGACAAGCAGAAAGTCAAGATTGTTGCCCTCAAACTCAAGAAGTATGCTTCGATATGGTGGGAGAACCTTAAGCGGAAGATGGCACGAGAAGGAAAGTCCAAGATTGTGACCTGGGAGAAAATGAGGCGCCAGCTCACCAGGAAGTTCATACCAGAACATTGCCATCAGGACAATTTCATTGAACTGCAGAATCTTCGGTAGAGATCATTGTCCGTTGAAGAATACACCAGGGAATTTGAGAAGCTTATGATGAAATGCAACATTCAGGAGAAAGAGGAGCAGACGATAGCTCGTTACCTTACAGGCTTGAATGCTGACATAAGCCGCCCAGTCCAACTTCAGCAGTATTGGATTTTAGATGATGTGATAAGACTAGTGATTCGGGCTGAGAAGCAGGTCCCTAAGAGGTCTCCTTTCCAACCTTCTTCCTCTAGGGGTTATGCTGAGGATCGTAAGGCAGAATTTCAGCAGGCCAACTGCCAAGGTAAGCCACAGCCTAGCATTATACACCAGCCATTCAAGAACAAAGAGTCTTGCCGCAGATTGTCCTAACCGGAGGGTTGTCACCATTAGGGAAGGGCAAGCATATGAAGTGCCTGATGAAAATGAAGAGGAGGCCTCATTTTATGAAACCGAGCTGATTTATGATGATGAGGTTACACAGACAGATCAGGGAAAGGCTTTGGTGATTAGGTGAAGCCTGCACGCAGCTATAGTCAAGAAGGAACCTTGGCTACGCCATAACATTTTTCACACCCGTTGCACTGCCCAGGGCAAGGTTTGTGATGTAATCATTGATAGTGGGAGCTGTGAAAATGTAGTGTCTGACTCATGGTGCACAAAATTGAAGGTACCAACACACGATCATCCACACCCTTACAAGCTTCATTGGCTTAACACTGGGAGCGAGGTAAGCATTTCTAAGTAGTGCCTTATTTCTTTATCTATTGGAAACAGGTACCGTGATGAGGTTTTGTGTGATGTTGTACCCATGGACGCATGCCACCTGCTTTTGGGAAGGCCTTGGCAATATAATCGATATACTCAACATGATGGGCGTGCAAACACATACTCCTTCACCAAAGACAGTGTCAAGATCAAGTTAGCACACATCTTACCTAGTGAGTTTAGCAAAGCCACGAGGGAAGCTAAGCCGTTGGTGACCTTGATGACAAAGGAGGAACTCAAGGCGATAAAGCTTGAAGCCCACCTGATAGGTCTCATCCTGGTCCTTGAGACGAATGGCGAATCCATCATTCCGCCAGAAGTTATGCCCTTATTATATGAATTTCCAGATGTGACAGTTGACGAGTTACCAATCGGGTTGCCACCCATGTGAGATATACAGCACGCCATTGAATTTATTCCAGGAGTAGCTATTCCTAATAAGCCTGCTTACAGGATGAGTCCTCAAGCGTATGCTGAGGTCTAACGACAAGTTGAAGAGCTGCTAAAGAAATGGTTGGTTCGAGAAAGTGTTAGCCCGTGTGCTATACCTGTTCTAATAGTACCCAAGAAAGATGGGAGTTGGAGAATGTGTGTCGATTGCCGAGCTGTTAACAAGATTACTATCAAGTATCGGTTTTAGATACCCCGGCTTGACGACATGTTAGATCAATTGTATGGTGTCACTAATTTTTCTAAGATTGACCTCCGTAGTGGGTACCACCAAATCCGAATTCGGCCAGGAGATGAATGGAAGACAGCATTCAAGACGAGAGATGGCTTGTATAAGTGGAATGTGATGCCTTTTAGATTAACCAATGCCTCTAGTACATTCATACACCTGATGAACCAGGTATTGCGACCCTTCATCAGAAAATTTGTTGTTGTTTACTTTGATGACATTCTTGTTTACAACAAGAGTCAGGAAGAGCACATTGGTCATTTACGGCAAGTCTTGCAAGTCCTGCGAGACCAGAAGCTATTTACCAACCTCAAAAAGTGCACCTTTCTTGCCAATGACATTGTTTTCTTGGGATATATCATCACACCGGAAGGTATTCAAGTTGATCCGAGCAAAGTTAAAGCCATCAATAGCTGGCCAGTTCCACAATCTATACAGGAAGTCCGGAGCTTCCACGGATTGGCTTTTTTCTACAGGAGGTTCATCCGTAATTTTAGCTCTATTGCTACACCCCTTACAGATTGCACCAAGGGAGACAAATTCTAGTGGACGGAGCAAGCTCAGATGTTGGGAGTCAAATTCTAGTGGACAAATTCTATTGTTACAAATTCTATTGCTACACCCCTTACAGATTGTACCAAAAGAGATTAGCTTGTTTTGAGGAAAAAAACATTGTTGAACATGCATTTAAACTCTCTAGAAACTCAGTCAAGCAAGACCAATCTTTTCATCATTCGGTGCCTCCTTCCTAAATTTGAGGGCCAAACGCTGTAAACACGGAGATTTTCCTCGAAACTTTTGCTTCCTTCGTAACAAATCTCACCATTTGGAACTGTGGGTCCAAGTTATGGTAGTGTTCCAGGAAGAATGTTTTCAAATGTAACAAAATACATTGGGGAACAAGTTTTGGCAATTCTACTAAATTATTATCTCCATGACGCGCCTGAATAATATGAAGAATTCGGAGTATTGGGCAGTTTTGTAGACACTTTAGAATGGGAGTTAAATTTCATGGCATGAGAATTCCATATGAGTTAAATTGTGATAAGTCGACATATCCCAACTAGTTGACCATGTGTTCTACAAGAGGAAGATCAAAGGCTTCAGTTAATTATCGCACCTTAGGAAAGAAGAACACATGGCCATATAAAATTTAAATAACATCATTCTTACCTGACATAACCTAAGAATTTCAACACTAGGGAAGATTTTCAAAGCCACCACAAAGAATGGAAAAGCTGCAATGGACAAATGTTGAACACTTCTCCCAGCGTTGAGGGCTATTGAAACGTCAACGTTACTCATATAGACATCCAAGATGAACAGTTTTTTTGGGAAGAGAACGACCAAAAAGGAGCATTGCCAAACATTTAAAGTTCCCACGGTGACTCGAAACAACCTGAACTCCTGAATGGTACCGCACACGAAATTGCTAGGAGACGAATTGATTCCTTGAAAGACGTAAACTGTGAAAAGGTTACATTGGCTCCAGCTTCTCAACTTTGCGATTTATTGCTGCATAAACCCAAATAGTGATCTAGTTCTGCAGAAAAATTTCCATTTGAAAGTCGGAACTTCTTGAGAGGTCTCAAGTCTCCAAAGAAAAGGACTGCATCTATAAACTGAGCCATAGATTGAAAACTTTGGAAGTTGATATATCGTCTATTTGGAGATTGGATAGACCGTGCTAGAGTAGCCTCCACTCCACCTCTTTCACAATACGCTTGTGGCAACAGCTTCTTTGGTTGGAACAAAAGAAAGAATATGGTGAAGCAAGACTGGGAAAGGAACGCCAAAGTGGTCTCCATCTCTTGCATAAGAGGCTTGTGGCTACGGCTGAAAGAAAAGATAGAATATGAAGAAGCAATGAATCTGGTAAATCACTGATCCAGTCCCTCTCTTCTACTTCTGTTGTAAGCATTTTGTTCGTGGACACTGAATTATCCATAACCTCTACAAAAATCTTTTTCCCCCAATTCTGGTAACCGCTTCTTGGAATGAACAATGGTTGAAGCGAAGGTTATGTTTGAATTATATTAAGAAAATGATGATATATAATTTTTATATATTTTGTATCAAATTATATTAAAAAATAGCTTATATTATTAATGCATTTAAGGTGGTCAATGATCAGTGGTGGAGTTAGGATCTTAAAACAGTGGGGGCAAGTTTTTTATTTTCAAACAAATGACAACAAACTTGTTAGTATAAATAATTTGAGTGGGTTCAAGTCTTAAAAATCAGTATGTGCATAATAAAAATATAATAGATATTTACACATAAACTAAAAATTGAGTGGGGGCATTTGCCCACCCTCACTCAAATGTGGCTACGCCACTGTCAATGATCATAATAATGAGTGCTCGATGTTGTGACTCCTGATATATTGGTAAAAAAAGGGGGGACTCCTCATATGACCTTAATGAACGTGGGCACAGAAAAATAATGATTATTAAAATGAAAGATGTGTGTTTAGTAACAATTATTTGTAGTTCAAAAATGCATTTTGGATTGATGATAGCTTACATGCTTTAATATTTGGTAATTTCTTTTAAAATACATATTGAATAAAAAATTATTTTTTAGACAGAATAAATACACTATAAACCCAACATCTATCTAAATATAAATGCATTTTAGATAGAATACCATAACTTACTCTCCCACTCGTTGTATATTGTGTTTGTTTGGTTTATACATTCAATCCACCTTACACTGGTCATGGGTTGAGCTCCGGAATTGACTATTCTTTTTATTACAATTGTTTTTTATTGTTCCATTTGGAGAATCGAACATATGATAACGAATTTTGTATTCAATTTAATAATGAATTATCCACACAATTTCCTTGATATATTTTACTCCTAAACTGTAAAACACTACACCACCACTTTCCTAAAGCTTACTATTAATAAAACGCATATTCACAAGCCTAAGTAAAAACAACACCAAAATACATCCTTACAAATTAGGAAACTAAACAATAGCAGTAGGATCCCAATCCCACAACAAAAAGTTTATTAATGCTATAACGCAGATAAAGCATCAAATACAAACTCGTCCTGAGCTGTCCTCCGTTTTCTCTGACATTTTTCCCATCCTGTTCTTCCATTTTCTATATATAGTGATGTAATTAACCCTCTTGACACGCCAGTGATTTTGGTACCTGTTACCTTTGTCCTATAACAAAAAGAAAAAGGTTGAGGAACATGCAAATCAAGCATCACAAAACACAAAAACAAGTGGTAGTTGATGGATTCTTGTGCAGCTTTCACAGCCTGATCTAAGGCATACTGCTATTCAAGGCTAGAAAATACTAAACGAACGAACATGGTCCTCAAAACTCTAGCATTCATCACCATAAACTTCATCATTGCTAACCCATTTCTAGAACCTCTGTAGCAACAAAGATCGAACTCCTTCAGATGTAATGAAACACATCGAGGTACATCAGGTATTGGTTCAGGTGGTAGGGAAGATGAACCAAGCTAATACAGACAATAGAAAAGTTTCAGCCATAACAGCGTGTTCTAAATTAATCGAAGCATATTGCACTAAAAAATAAGTTAAAAAAATATTTAAACCTCGTAAATTACAAGCCTTTGAAATTTGGGAAAGTTCACGAGACAGTTCACCAACCTAGTCCATTCTTCAGCAAAACACTCGAGATAGTTTACATTGTAAAACATTGGAATGACATCATTAAATGACCTAATTTCCTTCTTGGAAACCTAAAACATCCAAGAAATTAGGGATTGAAATCATAGGGGACAAAAAGGGGGAAAAAGAAGCCAGTTAGTCACATACCTTATATAAGCGTAGACATTTCACATTAGGAAAAACTTCCAATGGGATTAGAGATTGTGGAACTTCTACAGTGACCAAATGGTCAAGTCTTGCAATGTTGAGTGGGTGATAATCCACTGCATATGAAAATTTTTCTACCAAGTCTTTAAACAAAGAACTTGCAGTAAGAAGCATTTCCAAACTAGAAAAATAAGGAAATTTAACATCTTTCAGATGCAATACTTCAAGTGAAGGCAAATCAACGCGGGAAAGATTGCCCACGGTTACTCCACTCAACTTCAAAACCCTAACATTGTAGGAAATAAGAACACTAGAGGGCAACTCATATGCATACCACCGCACCAGATGTAGCTCCAGATGTTCAACTTTTCTATTCATCATAGCATTAACCCATTTGCTAATCTTGAGGGGGTCTAAAGTGCTCACCATGCTCAACATGATCACAGTTAAGAACGATCTTTTTGACAGATTTCAAGTCTACCGATTTGAAAACTTTGTCGACGAATCAATGGAACAATGGAAGCCTTTGGAAGTTTTTACGGTTGAAGTCAAGAGTGGGAAGGTAAAGCTGATAGGATTTACTGAAGCATATAAGTTTAATGGAATAATCTAGAGCATCACGGAAGCGTACCTAAATCCATGGATGCATTAGACGGAAGGGATGCATATGACGGAAGGGGAAGATTAACCAGGTTATCACTAGAGGGAGAGAAAACCATCTGCAGATGGGGAAGAAAGGCAGCTAAGATGTTGGCCTTAGCTGACCCGGGGATCATAGCCATGTATTTATAGGGTAGAGATCTAGTCAGCCCAACCCAGCTTTTTAGGGCATCCAAGAGTCACTTTTTACCAAGCAATAAGAGCTTGACAAATGGCACTCTTACACCCAAGTAAATCAAAACTTGGTACCCAAGTTTAAACCAGAACCACTTATTTTTCAAGAGGGCTTTTAAGTGACAATTTCCTCTCAAATTTTCGTCACTCTCTCCCTCTCTCATTGTCTAAAATGTTTTCTCCCTCCCAAGCCAAAGAAGACACCATTTTTGCTCTCAAGAGGAAGAAAAGCAAGCTCACACCAACAAGGTAAAGTTCCAAGCACCCAACCAACATCTTTCTTGAGTCTTACAACCTTTCACCCCTCTAATGGTTTGATTCCTTGAATGAGTCTTTCTTTTTGAAGATGAGAGGCTAGAGTTTCAAAAGGTGAAAATGGAAAATGAAAGGTTTTAAGAGGTATTAAAGGTTGCAAGCTTCTCTTTAAGTTGTCAAGAGTAGTTTAATGAAAGTTGTT
>JANTPZ010052285.1:0-13154 GCA_025593235.1 Vachellia pachyceras | reverse complement strand
GGCCAGGGTGTGATGGAATGGAGAATATGTGCGTGGGAGAATGAATGAATGGGAAAAGGAATGATTTGGGGAGGTGGTGGCTGGATGAATAGAATAGATGGATTGGTAGTGGCCCCCATATGTCTTTTTCTTCTCCTTCATTCCTTAGTGGCGTGAGCAATGGAATTAATGGATGGAATGGAAAAGGAATGATGGGTGGATGGTGTAGCCCTGCAATAATGGATAAATGAAGAATAAAGAAGTGTGTGTGAGAGGAGAAGCATATGCGTGCACGTGGTCCCTTGTGTGAATAAGGAGATAAATGAAGGTGTGGGCTTTTTGGTGGGTGAATTAATGGTCTCCAAGTGGCTAGTGTGTTGTGCGTTGGAATATGAATGGAGGTGTGTGAGTAATAATGGATTAATTGGAGAAGGAATGAATTGGGGAGGTGGTGGCTGTTGGAATAATCGAAGAGATCAAAATAAAATAAAAAAAAGTGGAGGTAATGATGTGGTTTGCCAAGATAGAGACCATTGGAATAATGGAGAATAAATGAATGGGTCCCAAGTAGTTAGCTTCTTTCTTATTTTGTGTCGATGGATTGTCAGGTTGTGGCTCATGGAATTAATGGATTATTAAAGGGAAGGAGGTGGTTTTGTGATGAAAATAATGAAGGAGGCAGCAGCTCGTGGGTCCCTGGATGGAATTAATGGATCAAATTGATGAATAGGGAATGAGAGACCAATAGTGGCTGGTAGTGAGGCTTGATGGAATGAATTATTCAAGAATTCTTGGGTGGGTCCATAGGAATAATGGGTGGTGGCTATAATGATGAATGGATGTGTTATACATGTGGGCTCGTCTAGTGTGAATGGAATAATGTATGAATAAATGGCAATGTGATTTGTTGGATGAAGTGGCAATTAATACAATGAATGGATCATGAATAGTTTCATTTGATGGATAAATGTGACATCCCTCTTTCAAAGGTACCTACTATAAAAATTGGTCTTGAGTAGCATAAAAAATTCTAGGATCAATTATTTAACAAAATGATGAAAAGTATGAACATTAATCCCTAATTAATTTTAATTTCATGTAATTGCAATTAATAATAATTAATGCAATTAATATCAATAAAGCCCAATAATAGCACCAAAATCCTTTAAAATGCTACAAATTCACTTGACAAAATATGATTACTTCAAACGTCGTCAGGATAGCAAGTTGAAGCATGAAAGGAACGTATCTCCAAAAGTTAAGAGACTGAGAACGAAAGGCAAGTATACCCAGAAAGGAGATAGCGGAAGTGAGGGAAAAGGAAAGAGCCACAAGTGATGAGTAGTTATTTTCATCAAAACTCACCACCACATCGGCGAAGGCCATGGATGCAACTAGAGTTGAAACCACATGCTTGTGAGGTCTGATTCAACCACTTACTGTCACTTGCCATTTGTTCCTTGCATTTGTCTATGAAGATTTCTTCTGCAGTTTTTCCATCATTATTGTATTTCTCCCACAATTCAGAAGGCACTGAACTTTTCACAAACTACATCACCATCCATACACACACGCCATGTTTATTTACCCAACATTTTGATTAAATCTATGACTTGAAGCTTTAATATCAAATAGATAGATACGCACCTCAAACCTCTTGAATTCTTATATCATGGTAGTTGTCTGCCAGTTTACATTGACCCCAAGCTTGGCTGCCAAGTGTAATGCAGTGTTTCCATCTTTATCACGTTGCCCAAATACACTTTTTTCAAGCCATTCACTCTCCCACAAAAACTGATACAGTTTGGTCTCCCTCTTTTCTGCCGCTAATACAACTAGGCCTTTCCCTCTTCACTTACAACATCCCTTGGATCTGGAAATACTTGCATGATGTTCTTGACCATTTCTATGACTTTCTTAGCAGCAATCATTAGAGGTGGTTCAACTTTTGGCATAGCAGGCACCCAGAGGGAGGCCCGCACGATGGCCTATTAGCTCAGTGGTCGAGTGCACCGCTCATAATTACGTCATTGTGCCTGAACTGAGGTATCCTGTATGATATTCTTGCCCCGCCTTAGCCATTCCATTTCTATTTCTGGAAGAGGGGGGACATGCCAAGTACCCGCTTGGGATCATGTCTTCTTAGGGCTATTCTGGATGTACAATTCAATTTCGGTAGTAATATTCCATTTTTGTTCGAGCACTGTCAGTCCCGATGGATAGAAATCCAATAAAAAATACATCCATTCTTTCTTTTGTGAAATGTGATATCCAGTCATTCACACTCCAAATCACAAACTTAGATTGTCGTTTTTGCAGTAATTTAAATAGAGGAAAATCATGCTAATTAAAAAATCACTCTTACCAAAATTAATCACTCCTCATACGTATATACAGAATGATAAATAATGCTTTATAAACTAATGCTTAGAGTTTTTATGAATCTTTACCATTGTCGTCTTTTGTTCCGGGGGAAGTTGACGGTTGAGAGGGGGTTCTACATACTGTTTTTGACACATTTTAGGGGACCAAACCAATGAAGTTCATGAATTATTTGATGTGTGCTTCTCTTTCATCTTTTGTATCCCCTGGATCCAATTTCCTAGGAATCAGAACCACGAGTCAATTGCAGCAAAATATTTTAAGAAAGTAATATTTAAAAATAATTTATATTTATAATAATTAAAATAAAATATGTTGCCAGCAGTGAATGACTGTATCATAAATAAAAGTTATAGACTCACACAAGATACATTCAAAAAATATATCGATGAAATGAATAATCACTTATACGGCTTTACAATATTTAAATGGAACGTGTTAATTATTTGTGTGAACCAATGGTTCCTCTCTTTCTATGTTGAATTATTATTGTGATATTGTTAGTAGTAGGGTAAAACTAATAACCTATCTCATGATGATTTAAGCCCAGCTCACATTCTCCATTGGTGAGTGAAAAATCCAACACTAGATGAATTCTGCTTCATAATGATTGGAAAAGCCAACTTCAAATGATTTTTTAGGAACATCTCGAGATAGAATTGGATTTGATTAGATAATGTGGTGTTGGTAAATAAGGATCAGATTTTTTAACCAAAGTACATTATGTATTGTCAAATATTTAATATGATTCAACAAGATATAGTTTAAAATTGGGAAAGTGGTAGTGTAAAATAAAAAGGAGAGTAAAAAGGTAGCGAGTGAAGCATATTCTAAGGTGTTTAGGAACTTTACAAAGAGTCGAAAGATTTACAAAGTTGCAAATAATAAGGAAAAAATTCAAGAGATTCAAACAAAGTAAGATGTATAAAGGATGTTTATGGGAAATCTTTGATTACATATGGTGATATTAAGGACACACACACACACACATATGAGAGAGACCTACCTTTACAAAATTTTCAACAAAGGAGAGGGTTCAACTAGTGACTTTGAGGATTTGATAATCCAAGTAAGGTGAAAAATATTTGGCATTTTATTGCTAGATCTGCATTGGCAAGGTTAAAGAAACTCTTGAGTAAATGAAAAATGGTAAAGTTATTGGACCTAATGGTATCTCTATTAAACTATGGAAGCCATAGAGGTTGTAATGTGACTAACTAATAAGCTATTTTTTGGCAAAAAAATCAGCTCTTCAATGGGATTTTATGGTCATGAAAATTCCGGGTCAATGAGGAGAAGTATTTTAGTTCGTATTTAAAAGAATAAATGGGATATTTAGAATTGCGCCAGATGCATGGGAATGATACTTAAGGTCCATATGGTGAAATTCTAGGGGGAAAAAGTGATTGAAAATATGCTGACATTGGATACTTCATACTTGCATCTTTTAGAACTATTTTGGATTCATACGAGAAAAGGCTTCAACATATATAAGCGATTTTCTATTAACTAAGGAGCATATATTATGGAAAAGAACTAAAGCAAAGAAATAGGCTTACATATACAATGGATTTTTATTGCGTTAAAAAACTTATAATTGTGTGCATGGAGAAGTAGTTTCGAAACCCTTGGAAAATAAAGGTTTTCATATTGCATAAAATACATACATATATATAAGCCATACAAGATTTGTGCCCTCGTTTTTCTTTGATATTATTCTTATTGCGGAGACAAAACAAGATATTAACACTAAATTTAAATTATGAAAAAAGATTTTTCGAGTCAAAGGATTTTTGCCTGAATAGAATTAAAACAAAATATATACACACCAAATTAGTTAAGAGACATGTTAGAAGCGAGACTAGATCATATCACAAGTGACAAAGTTTAACATATTGGTTGTTTGCATATACACACATACATGTATATAGACACACACAAATGATTTTCATTTAATAAAGTATACATGTTTGCTCTAATGTACACATTGTAACATGGCGTACCTGCTAAAAAAATAATTTCTCGAGGACAAATAGGGGCAACGCTAGAAGGAAGGAAATCACAACACAAGGAAAATACACAATTAATTTCCAGATCTTCGTGACCCAAGAGGGTAGTCCTTTAGCAAGAACTGCAAGTATGAGTAACAGAATTTATTAGTTGTTAAACATGTATGCACAAGGAGTGAAGATAATATTCATAGCTGGAAATTAAATGTGAATCAAAATATATGTGTACATATAATGAGATCATTTATTAGCTGAAGTTATGATTCATCAGGGGTTTGGATTTTTGAAGTTTACAAACAAGTGAAGGGTCTGAGGAATGGAAACTAAGAGGTAACACCATATACACTTCCTCATCAAGGTCTATATGCAAAAAGGCATTATTTACATCAAGCTGCTGGAGGTACCAGTTGTGTGTAGAAGCTAGAGCAAGAAGGAGCCTCACCGTGGTCATGTTAGCAACAGGTGAAAAAGTATCAAAGTAATCAATGCCTTCATTTTGAGTGAAGCCTTTAGCAACCAAGCGGGCTTTGTATCGATCCAAAGAGCCATCTGACCTATATTCCTTAGTGTAAACCTACTTACACCCAATAAGAGACTTTCCAGGGGGTAAAGTAGTGAGAATCCAGGTGTGATTCTTTTCCAGAGAAATAATTCCATTGGTCATAGCATCTCTCCAAGGTTGAAATTTGGAAGCTTTGCGGTATGTGGTAGGGATATCATCAGAGGATATGATGAGACAGAAATGTTGGTAAGAGGAAGATAGGGATTGATATGATATAGCAGAAGATAGAGGATATTTGTTACCTGAGGAGAATGATGCAACTGAAGTACTGAGGGTGGAACAATAGTAATCCTGCAAATAGGAGGGTGGTTTACGTGGCCTGGATAAAGCTCAGGTGTGTGTTGAAATAGGTATGGTTATTGGTGAAGAAGGGTGAATAGGAGCTATAGGAGATGCAGGAGAGGCACTACTATAAAAATACGATTTAGCGATGAAAAAATTTATCACTAAATGACTAGTTTCTTTTAGAAAATTTCTATTTAGCGACGAAAAATATTAGCAACCCTCGTTTTAGCGACAGAAAATAACCATTTAGCGACGAATTTTTCGTCGCTAAATTGCATTTTTCTAGTAGTGAGGGTATATTGGGTGTATTGGTAGAAATAGAATTCTGAATGATAAATTAGGTAGAGGAGAGGTTTGGGTCAGGGTCTAATGGAGGAGTGGAAATTGGAAGAGAAATGGCAGGAGCATGGGAGCGAGCATTTGTATAGGGAAAATAGGATTCATAGAATGTGACATCTCGAGAGATGAAAATCTTGTCAAAGTGCAAATTTAGGAGAATATAACCTTTAGTGTGTTCAGGAAATCCTAAAAAATACACTTAGAAGCTCTAGGGTCAAGTTTAATGCGATTATGAGAAGGTGTGCAAGTATAAGAGAGGCAGCGAAAGACTTTCAAATCATAGTAAGCAGGTGAATGATTATAGAGAAGGGTGAATGGTGTATTAGAATGAATAATGGGAGATGGTAACCTGTTAATAAGATAGGTAGCATGGGCAACAGCAAAACACCAGTAAAGTTTGGGCAATTTGGCTTGAAATAATAGGGCTATAGCAACATTTAGTATGTGTTAGTGTTTTCTTTCAATAATGCCATTTTGTTTAGGAGTATCAATGCAAGAAGTTTGATATATGATACCTTTAGAATGATAAAAGGAGTGCATAGAAAATTCAAAACTAGCGAATAATTTGAATCTTGGTATTAAACTGGGTTTCAACATAGAAAATGAATGATTGGAGATGGATTCTAACTTTAGCCTTGGACTTCATGAGAAAAATCCAAGTAAAATGTCTATAATCATCCACAGTGTAAAAATACTTAAAACCTCTAATTGAAGGAATGGAAAAGGGGCCCCATATATAAGCATGAATGAGAGAAAAAATTTTATTACTCACAAAGGTGCCTACAGGAAAACTTAAACGTTTTTGTTTAGCTAGATGGCATATATCACATGGTTCATTCATGACAGTACAAGGAATCATAGGAAACTATTGATGTAAAAGCTTTAAAGTGGAATATGAAATGTGACCTAAGCGATGGTGCCGCAAATTAAATGGTGTTGAAACTGCTGGGAGTGTAAAGACTGAAGAGGCCATTGGATGCTTGAAATTTGTAGGATGAAGAATGTATAACCCTTCAAATACTTCAGCTGTACCAATCATCCTCCAGGGGGAGAGGGCTTATATGTAACAAATGGAAGAAAGGAAAAGAAAGCAACAACGAGCAGATAATGTGAGTTTGGACACAGAGAGAATATTGAAAGCGAAGTTAGGGATGTAGAAGACATTACTAAGTGTCAGAGAGTCAGAGAGACATATGGTCCCTGGGATGGTTGCAGTTATATGATATTATTAGGGAGTTTAATGGAAATAGGAGAAGTATATCTATATTTAGAGTACAAAGAAAGAGAGTGACAGATATGGTCAGTAGCTCTTGTATCAATGATCCAAGAGTCATGTATAGAAATGGCAATAGGATTACTTGAACTGTCATTAGGTGAAGAGATAGTACTAAGATTATGAATAGCATGCACTTTGGCAGATGATGTAGTAGAAGATGTTGATTGAGTAGTAGGTGGTGAGGATTGAATGAGTTGTAAAAGTTTGTGATATTGTTCTGAAGTGAAATAAGGTGAGGGAGTTGGAGAGATGCTAGGATGTGTAAGTGTTTGTGCTGGAGCAGAAGAGTGAGCCTGTGACTAGGATTGATAGGCTGATGCTGCAGATTGGTTGTGAAATTTGAAGCCCGGCTGGAAGCCATGCTTACGATAGCATGTTTTAATAGTGTGCCTTGGTCGATTACAGTAGGTGCAAAATTTTGCAGTTGTGTCCTTGATTGCATTTGATGAAGCTCCAAGAGGTCGTGGTAGTCCTTTATGGAACATAACCATAGACTCTGTGCCTAAATGCAATTCACGTTCTCGTTGCAGGATCAAGGAAAAAATCTTGTACACTAATGGTAATGGATCTAATAGCATAATCTGGGATTTGACAATAGCAAATTGGTCATTAAGACCCTTCAGGAAGCGAATAGCATAATCCTGCTCATAGTAATTGTGGTAAGAACAAATGAAGTTGCAAATACATCTTGTAAGTGGACGAAGGCTAATGAATTCATCCCAGAGGATTTTAAACTTGGTGAAATAGTTACTGACAGGAAGATCTCCTTATATAAAAGAGAAAATCTCTTCCTATAGCTCAGCAACTTGAAAAATATCACTCTGAACAAAGTGATCCCGTAAGTCGTTCCAAACATCATATGCTTTATCCAACCACAGAACACTCTGAGAATGGTAGGAGAAAGAGAGCATGTGATCTAAGTGCTTACCATTGTGTTACAATGCAACCAGCATGGATATAAGGCCTCTGAGCTTAGTGGTGCAAAAATAGAACCATCAACAAAACTCAATTTGTTCTTATAGATTGTAGAGAAATTTTCATCGCTCTAGATCAAGTATGGTAATTAGATCTAGTGAGAACAGGACTGACAAGAACCAAGGATGGATTATCATTTGGATGCAGGTAATAAGGGCTTGCGAGGAGTTGAGTTGAATCAACAACTAAACTTGCAGTAGATACAGCATCAGTGGAAACTGTGTCAGCGGAAGAGCTCATTATAACTCTGATACCATGACATGATTTCACAAGGAAGAACTGAGCAGGAGAAGAAAAAGCAAGAAAATTATGATCAGAAACTGTGTCTATTCATTACCATTTTGTATCTTTCGTCCATTGTAACCTTTATACACCTGTTTTATAAATAACAAACTAAGCTTGCTAACTAAGTGCTAACGACACAATAATAGACTAACTAACAAGCTTACCAAAAATTGTAATTGTACACACTAATCTCTAGTCGCTTTAAGGCCAAATTTAATACTCAAGGTTATGTAGCTAGTGGCACAATCCTAAGGTCGATTCTCTAAGGAGCTTGAATGTCTCTAGGTAATTAGTTAGCAAATTAATTCAACAATTTAGGGAATGCAATTGATTCTGTTTGCATATTCTAAACAAGTATCATTGTCTTAACTAATGTTTATGTTGATTTCCTTACTGCTCTAGTTGTAATGTGGTAAGACTATAACAAGAGAGTGAATTGGTACCAAAAATGCTTTATAGGAGCTTATGACTCTACCTTCTTCGCTTCCTAATGATCTGAGTTCATTTGTATCAGACAACTAGTGTTTCTCAAATTATCTCACTACCAAATATGCATGTAGATGTTTAGCCACTTCTAAAAACGATGTTAATTATCATTGCTCAATGAATCAGGCACAATATTCATCCTAGGACAATATCACATCAAGATTAAAATGAGGATAATCTCAACCAAGAAAATAATCTCTGAACAAATACAATTCAATCAAACTGTGTGAAATAATGAAGAAGATTAGTACTAAAGCAGAGTATAAAATCTCATACAAGCTTACATATCAATCTCAAAAACATGAGTCTATGAAAACATTTGAGATACAAAGGACTCCTTATCTAAATTGAAGCTCTGCCTCGATCAATACTCCTAGGAAGGTGAGAGGATTAGTTGGACATGGAGGAGGCCACTGCAACAGCGAACTAAAATCCAAGATCTGCAATAACGTGAACAAGATGAAGTGATTGAGATGAAATGAACGGAGGAGCTGAATGTGGCTAGAGCTTGAGACAAAATAAAAGCCGTGCTCGTCTTAGAGGAAATGTGAGCTGGAATGAATGAAGGCTGTGGTGACTAGAATATAACGGAGAAATGGGAGTGAAGCGGAACGATGGGATGAGATCTGGAATATGGATCCGTTATCACGGAAGGGAGAGAGGTTGAAAATGGGCAGCGGTTCTGTGATGGAAGAATAGAGATGAACTCTAGAGAAAATGGAATGATGGCTTGGAAAAATGGAGAGAAGCTGAGACCTTTTAGTATGGCCCATAGAGAGAGGACTCAAAGGAAGAAAAAATGATGGAGATGGAAGCGCCGTGGAGTGCGATGGAATCTGGGGCGTTAATAGGAATAAGAGGGAGAGAGAAGGAAACTCAATGAATGGTCTGATGTTGGATGCCAGAAACCCCTGCAAGTGGATGATGTGTCTTCAAGAGGTGGATGTCCGTTGGGTAAAGGGCTGATCTCTGTTGGATAAAAGATTGCACCATGCCTTACTATTTTTAGTTAGGTTCTAACTAATTTATCCTCTTCGTTCTGGTTCTGTTGGTTCTCTAATGTTCAGTCAGTTACATTGATTACACACGTGGATTTACTGCAACTGTATGGATGTCAGACTTCGTTGCCTTCAACCAAAAAACTTGTTGGCTGAAGCATGTGGCACAGACAGCATCAGAACCTTGTTAGCTGAAGCATGTGACATAGAGAGCATCATGCAGCTTTGATTCTCCATCATTAACTCCCCAATATCCTATATATTAACACAAACATGATATAATCTTGTGCATTTGGAATAATAAGCATTTTAGTCAAAGAGTGATTCAAGAAATGATAACATATCTCAAACTTAGCATTAATTCCTTTAATTTCTTGTAAGCAAAAATATCCTCTAATTGACCCGCTTAAGTTCAAATAACATACCAAGAAGTCAAATTAAGTGATTTTTCTTCATACAAAATATGGATTTATCACACGCTGTCAACTTACCAGACTACGCATCATTCTCTTCAGAACCAGTTTCTTGCTAAGCAGGGAGGGCAAATTATATCGAACTATCCAGATTTAATTTGAATGGTTCAAATCTAATTTTTCCCTCTAAAATGATGGATTTCTAAATAAAAAAATCATTTTTAACATTAAGATATTATCTTTATCTTAGATTCTATATCCATTTAAATAATTTTTTTAAAAAAATAGACTTGTAAAAAGAATCAAATATATATGGATTTTTTAGATCAAATCTGGACAATTGTTTAGATCATATTTGGACAATCAAATATATATGTGACAAGAATAACTATGATCTTATTTGTAGATTTAAACTTGCATTCACCTGTTAACTATGCTTAATGCCATTTATTATTATTATTATTATTATTATTCATTCTTGCTTTTCTATGTCTATTTTAATTTGTATATATTTTGCTTCAATTACATAAACATTTTCTCGTTTTTAAAAACATATATAGACATTTTGGGATTGAGGCTAATACATTTCGAGGTGCAGTGTAAATGTTTTTACCTCTCCTACCAAATGGGCTTCTTGTAAATGTTCTTTACAAGATGAGATCATTGACTATCTCCATCAACTAGCAATGGTTACCCATCATTTGTGGGTTCAACTGGCAAAGGATTGTGCCAACACTCTCACCTAAAAGGGAGAGGGTTCGATCCTGGGAGAGGTCACTTTGTTGTGGCTCCAGTCGCGGTGCTTAGGGAGGCATCTCCGTAACTAAGTGAATCTGGGTGATTCTACCTGTGTGACCAGATAGAAAATGGCTTACTTGTCATGCTCCCATGTCCACAAGGACAAGCCTCAGTAAATCATAAGTTAGGTACCTTACCCTTGAATCGTAAGTGAGCCCAACCCCTTTCCTAAAATTTATGTATAAAAAAATAACTAGTGCAATGGTTATATCCCTCTTTGAACTATCTCGATGAACGTTCTTGACCTTTTGCGAGAGGAGTGGGATCGGGAAAAATGTATATTATTAAGGGGATACACATATGTTTATAAGTACATTAAAATAATTTTTATATATATTTAGTTATACGACTATGTATATTATAGTTTTTTATTGGTATAATATTATATTTAATTTAAAATTAATTTATAATGAAATAAATTTTAAATTTAGAGCTAACATGAGCTCACTATAAATATTAAATGAAATTATCAATGACATGGCTTAAGAGGGTGATGTGGCTGCACAGAGTCAAACTAATTGTCAAAGTTAACTGTATTTAACGATGAAGATAAAATTACTCATATTTTGAGATTTTCAGGGTTTAATTGCATAATTGAACTTTGAAAAACTTCCGGAGTATAATTGCTTCTGAAGTGATACTTCTCAAGATAAAAATGGTATTTAACCCTTTTTATAAAATGGTTATTATTTTTATATATTAATTATTTTTAATAATTTGAAATGACTTAGGAGTAAATGCTAGCATTAAAGACTTGGACATTTGTCACGACTCTGATATGGGTTGTTTGAGATGGACCCACAAAATTTAAGTCTTTATTAATGGTCAGCAACTAAGTGAGAGCTACTTAGCGTCGGAAGGGAAAAATGCATTTGTGGGTCATTAAATTTCTGTTTTAGAATCCCTTAATAATTATCTTTTTCACATTAGGCTAGAGGCACATGAAAGGAATGAATTGCGACATATTTGCTTCCCCTCTTCGTGCTTTTATTTATGTTATTTGAATCTGAATTTTATTTTATTTTTTGTTTGATTTAATTTTAATCAAGTGTGACTAACTTTTTCTTAAACCTTAAAAAACTTGCATTCACCAGTTAACTATGCTTAATGCTAATTTTGATGATTCAATCTTGCTTTTCTATGTCAATCTAAATTTTTATATATTTTTCTTCAATTACATAGACATTCTCTCGATTTTTAAAAACATACATTCTAATGTAAACCATTTTTTTATACATACACTAAATTCCAAACCATTAACATCATTAAAAAGACTTTTGTATACATACATTGAAGGATTTCGGGCGTACCTGGAGATGCTGAATTATGAATCTGCAGATACCCACGTAGAATACGAATCACAAGTATGGATCCGAATATAAGACACAGCAAAAGCACCGAAGGCAAGAGGAGAGGAGATGAGAGGATTCTCTCTAAGAGAAAAGGGAGGGGAGAAGACTTGGTTTCTCTGTGCGTTATGTCTGCCCCTTTGAGGAGCCACTCCCCCACTTATAACTTCCCACTAGGGTTTAGGTTTACACATTTGACATAGCCCATGGACTTGGGCCTAATCCATCAAGGGTGGCCCATATCCCAACATCTCCCACTCACACTTGGTGGATTACGAGACGTGGGCCTCATCCTTCTCTCTTCTTCCTTTCATACTGGGTGCTTTGCAGTGACCGCATGGGCATGACATCTTTTTAGATGTTTGTACTAGAAATCCCTTTCACAGGACCAGCATAAGACAATCTTTCTTCATGTAGCTTGAATCTAGTTATTATGCCTCATATATCCTAGATTTAACCAAAATACACTTTCACTTGATGAATCTAATCCCTCCCAAGTCACATAAGACTTAGATCATCTTTCTCATATACATGGTATCCACACTTATGAAATCACCAAATTGATGTCATAAGGGACATGTCACAGACACCAGCATAGTTGTGTATTTTTCAGGTAATCTTTCTTTCGCCCATATATCATTTTGACATACATCAACCACTTTCCTAACATAGTACCTTGTATCGCATCTATCATGATAGTAGGATGTACGTTAAGGTAGCAGTCATTGAAGTATACCTCCATGATAATGTCAAAGTCAAAGGACATAAGTAGAAATATTAATTTCTTGGGACTCACACAGCAACGAAGCAGGGATCCATTCACTTGCTTCCCTTTTGCGGTTCTATAACACATGTGGTATGAATCACATGCTACGGTGTTTCTCTTATACTATAAGAGCGTACGTCATTTTAACACTTATTATCAACACCGTACAGACTTTTAGTCTAGATGTTCTCAACATCTAAACCCAAATTCTTCCTTTTCCCATATCTCATATGACGTCAGTATTGAAGAATT
>JANTPZ010052284.1:0-12119 GCA_025593235.1 Vachellia pachyceras | reverse complement strand
GATTATAGTTGCTTGACTTTACGAAAGCTCACAAATTTTAGGAAAGCATTTTCAAAATCTGAAATTTACTTGCTTGACTTTTCGTGCGTATATGTGTATGATTTTGTGATTATTGTTTGTACGTATTTTTTATACTTGGATTCATGTTGTTGAGGATGAAAAAAGGGATTTTTCACAAGTTTTCTGTTTGAGAATTGCCGTTTGTATGTTGAATCAGGTGGGGTTAATAAAATAGAATAGAATTTTTTTAAAAAAACAAGAACAACTACGGCGCCCTATATTGGTACCTACGACGCCCTATATTGTAAAAAAGGGCGCCGTAGCTCAGCCCTACGGCGCCCTTTTTACAAATATAGGGCGCTGTAGCTCAGCCCTACGGCGCTTCTCCTGAAATAGGGTGCCGTAGGCCCTAACTTACTACGCCGCTCACATTTACGCCCCTCGAGAAAGGGCGTCTATTGGGTTAATAATAGTGCGTAAAAAGTACCATTTGTAATAGTGTGGTCAAAATAAGCAACGGCCTACGCCCTACTGCTACTACTACTATTATTATTCTCCTTTTGGTTGATAAATGTTCTTATACACAGTCAAACACTTGAAGAAGTTCTTTAACAAAAATATTTCAACTGTCAGCTACCATGTCATTTACACTCTTTTGAATGAAATATTTCAACTGTCAGCTCTTGCTGGTCATGCAGATATTTATTATCATGGGTTATGAAGAGATAGTGATAATTAAGAAAAAAAATTATGAGATATGATGATATCAACAAAAATTAATAATTACAATGAACTGAGTATGAATGATGCGGTATTTCATAAGTTTGTAAGTATTTCTCCAAATAGTTTATATAGATTACTCCTTCGATATATAAGAGAGAGATAAGATTTTTTTTCTTATTTATAAGTTATACTATTAAATTTTTCATATGTATAATTTTATCTTGAATTTTTTGTTGTGTATACTTTATTCTCATGGGTATAGTATATATAATATTCATTAGATAATATTTGAATCAATTTTTTAACACTTATTTTAATAAGGTATTTACAGACTATACTACTTTTTACTCTTTCCCAATATTTCTAGAGCTGGATCAGGTATATTAAAAAATACTGAATTATATATTAAACAGGTAAAAACATTTCTATTCATTAGGGTGAAGGGAGTGTAACTAATACAACTTAAATTTTATTGTCATTAAATAGGTTTAAAATTCATTTAACACCACGATATTCAAATCCTTCCAGCATCCCAGAGTATTATAGCTCATCTAGCACCTTAAATTATTTTTTAAATGTATTTAACATCTTAAAGTATTTTGTAGTACAATTTAATTGTTAAAATATTTTTCAAGAGGAATTGTAACCTCACCATTAACTCCATGAAAAGTCCATTAAATGAATCTGCATCTCACAACATCGATTATTTTTGTAGTGGGACCTAACATTCTCAAATAATTTTTTGGCGAGGTTAAAATTGCTCTTGAAAAATACTTTGAGGGAAACATTAAATCACAAAATATTTAGGATGGTATGCGAATAAAGAAATACTTCAAATATTTAAAAACTATATTATATTTTATAATATTAGATGCATGAAAAAAAAATCCTTTTAATCGTTAACCCTAAAAAAATATGTGAATGTTGTATGTTTGAAAAAGTCAAAGCGTGTATGAGTGGATGAGCTTCCAGGTTGTATAATAGGACATGCGTTACAAATGGTGAATTAATGACAAGATAGAGTACGACGGCCTAAGAACGCAAATAATAAGGGCATTACAGGTAACAGAATTTTTAAAAATCTATATATATTGAATTTTTCAATTGGTACAAAAAACCAATTGGTTAGACCTATGAATCAGTTCCTTAAATAGTCAAGTTAATAGTTTTGGATGGATTGGATTTTTTTTTTCTTCCTAGACTTGAAATGACATTATTTTGAGTTATAAATGAGAAATGCTTACCTTCTCCCTCAAAGTATCATATCGTCTATGTTCTCCCTAATGAAAATATTTCAATTATAATTTTTTATGAATCTTAAATATCACAAATTTCTCTTAATTATTCCTCCCCATACCTATTATAATTTCTATTTGTGAAACATTTATTGGAGAGTAAAGATGATGTGATACTTAGAAATGATGTAAGTATCTCTCTTCAAAAATTAATAGCAATAACTCATAACGCCTTTTACATTTAAATATTATTCTTTTAATATTATTTATGACCATTTTTTACATTTTAATTAAATATAGTATTTTAATCATGGCTGATTTAACCAGGGGTTAACTCCAATTTCAACCATTAACCCAAAAATTGCTACTTGGACCAATTCATTGATCAAGATGATCTTCATTACCTTGACGTATCATCAATTTGCTTCAATTGATGACGGTCTTATAAGATATCTCTTTCCGATAACCACTTTGTGAACCACATTGAAAGTCAAATGAAGCAACCAATTAGAAATTTTTGGCATGTTGCAGTATCAATCATAAAATGCATTGTTTATATGTGGTGCATCGATTTGTATGTTTTATCACACTACAAAAGATTCTCTTATGTGCCCTCCATTGATACTCGTTCACTCTCATTTGGGATCTAAAAGTAATACTAAAGCTTCCAAATCATCATGGTGTTTAAATCGCAAAAGGCTGATTCCACTCTCCCACTTGTAGCATCATGGCGAATTCTCTCCATATTCATATTGTTCAGTGTCTTTGTGATGGTCTCTTCATCTGTGGCTGCTAATGAGGAAACAAATGCTCTTTTAAAGTGGAAAGCAAGCCTTACAAACCAAAGCCAAACTATCTTGTCTTCTTGGAATAATGGCTCAAATCATTGCAATTTCTGGAAAGGAATTACTTGTGATATTGAATCCATGTCCTTCATCTCCACCATAAATCTCACTGGTCTGGGGTTACAAGGTACACTTCACAATCTTAACCTCTCATCCTTCACTAAACTCCAGCTTTTAGATATGAGTTACAATGAAATTTTTGGAACTATTCCCATCCAAATTGGAAACTTGTTAAGTATTCTCAAATTGTATATGCATCATAATTTCTTGAGAGGTTTTATCCCTCTAGAAATAGGAAAGTTGACAACCCTAAAGGAGTTTGACATTGGTGCAAATAATCTGACAGGGGGAATCCCCAAAGAAATTGGGAACTTGAGGGATTTGGAAATATTGTTCCTTTACACAAATCACCTGTCTAGTCTCATTCCTTGTGAATTTGAGAATCTCTATTCTCTTATAGAATTGGATCTGTCACAAAACAACTTGCATGGGCTTATACCAACCTCCATTGGAAACTTGACAAATTTGACTTGGTTAAGCTTATGGGCCAACAGACTTTCTGGACCAATCCCATCCTCTGTAGGAAACTTGGTCCATTTACAAAACATCTACCTCAGCCAAAACAATATTTCTGGAGAATTCCCTTCATTAGGAAACTTGGTCAATTTACAAAATATCGACCTTAGCCAAAACTTTCTTTTTGGAGAAATCCCTTCATTAGGAAACTTGACCAAATTGGGAATTCTGTATATCTACAAAAATAGATTGTCAAGTTTTATTCCTTGTGAAATTGGGAACCTTCATTCTCTTACAGAATTGGATTTGTCAGAAAACAACTTGCATGGACAAATACCATCCTCCATTGGAAACTTGACAAATTTGACTTGGTTAAGATTGTGGGCCAACAAACTTTCAGGACCAGTTCCATCCTCTGTAGGAAACTTGGTCAATTTACAAAACATCTACCTTAGCCAAAACTATCTTTCTGGAGAAATCCCTTGTGGACTTGGGAACCTCCATTCTCTCATCGCATTGGGTCTGTCAGAAAACAACTTGTGTGGACCTATACCAATCTCTATTAGAAACTTGACAAACTTGACTATTTTAAACTTGGGGTCCAACAGACTGTTTGGAACTATTCCATCAGCCATAGGAAATCTGACCAAACTCAAAATCCTTCTATTAAGATGGAACCAACTCAATGGGAGCATTTCAATAGACATGAGTAGTCTTACCTACTTGAATCACCTAGACATTAGTGGGAATCAGTTGACTGGCAATTTGCCTCAACATATTTGTTCTAGTGGATCACTTGAATATTTGGCGACTTATGAAAACAATTTCTATGGTCCAATTCCAAGAACCTTGAAAAATTGCTCTAGCCTTGTTAGACTCAGACTTCATGATAATCAATTGGTTGGAAATATTACAAGTGATTTTGGTGTGTATCCATATCTGAAATATATCAATTTGAGTGGCAATAAATTATATGGCCACATTTCTTCGTTATGGGGGAAGTGTCCAAATCTTACAACGTTCATCATTTCCACCAACAACATTTCTGGCAATATACCTCAAGAAGTAGCTGAGGCAACCAATCTTGGGGTAATTAATGTTTCTTCAAATCACTTGATAGGAGAAATTCCAAAAGAATTGGCAAGGATGATCTCATTGACGAGACTCTCTTTGAGTCATAATCAATTCTCAGGCAAGATTCCTATAGAAATAGGATCATTGAATCAACTTGAGGAATTGGAGCTAGCAGGAAATAACCTTATTGGACCAATACCTAATGAGCTTGGAGGCTTGCACAAGCTATGGCTCTTGAACTTAAGCAAAAATAAGTTTAATGGAAGCATTCCCTTTGAGATTGGTCAACTGCAGGCGTTGCAAGATCTTGACCTAAGTGAAAATTTGTTGAGGGGAACAATACCAGCTGCTCTTGGAACATTAAAGATGTTGGAAGATTTGAATATTTCACATAATGATCTATCTGGCACTATTTCACTTGTTTTTGATGGCTTGTTAAGCTTGACATCTATTGATATATCATACAATCATTTAGAGGGATCTCTTCCGAACATCCATGCTTTTCAAAACATTACATTTGAGGCACTGAGGAACAACACAAATTTATGCGGTAATGTTACTGGTTTAGAGCTTTGCACCAAACATAATAATCCACAAGTTCATATGAACAAAAAAATAAAGCTATTTATGTCACTGCTTGTTTGTTTTGTGACTCTAATGCTGGTAGTTGGAGGAATTTCCTATATTGTGATTCAGAAATCAAACAAATTAGAAGTTCACGATGGAGAAGCTTTAACTCTCAATTTTTTTTCCATGGGATGCTTTGATCGAGAATTGTTGCATCAAAAGGTTGTGGAAGCTACAGACGATTTTGATGACAAATATCTTGTTGGGACGGGATCACAAGGAAGTGTTTACAAAGCAGAGTTACTTGATGGTCAATTTTTTGCGGTGAAAAAACTTCATCACAATTGTAGTGCAAGTTTCTCCAACAATCATAGAGCAGTTTTAAGTGAAGTTGAAGCATTGACCGAGATTAAACATCGTAATGTGGTAAAGTTATTTGGGTTTTTCTCAAATTCACGTCTGTCATTCCTTGTGTATGAGTTCCTAGAAGGTGGTAGCTTGGATAAAATTTTAAAAAATGATAAGCAAGCTTCTGAACTTGATTGGGATAAGAGAGTGATCATTGTTAGAGGTATGTTTGATGCTTTATTCCATATGCATCATGGTCTCTCATGTCCTATAGTTCATCGTGACATATCGAGCAAGAACATTATGTTAGATTCTCAATATCGAGAGGCTCATATAACAGACTTTGGAATTGCCAAGTTGCTAAAGCTTGACTCAAACAATATGACCTCATGCGTTGGTACCTATGGTTATGCTGCTCCAGGTAAGCCCTTCTTTCTTAGTAATCAAAAGTCATTGTTGTTATTTTATGCAATGCAATATAACTATTTCCATAGGTTAATTAACGTTCTTGATGCAGAGATCGCTTTTACAATGCAAGCAAATGAGAAATGCGATGTCTACAGTTTTGGTGTTGTAACGTTAGAAATTCTAATGGGACAACATCCAGGAGAGTTGATTTGTTCTTTCACAGAGATTCCAACATCTTATGATTTGCCACTGAAGAATGTATTGGACCAACGGCTTCCTCCACCCTCAAACCTAATTGCTGAGGAAGTAATGCTGAATGCAAACATTGCACTTGCTTGTCTGAATGAAAATCCTTCTTGCCGACCCACCATGAAACAAGTATCTTTGAAGCTCGGGAAGTCGAAACCCTACTCAATGAACCAGTTCAATAACATTACACTTGGACAACTCATGAGAGCTTAAACCTTCTTCCATAATTAGTTTGCTTGTCTATTGTATTTAATTTGCCGTTGAATTTGTAATCTTGTATAACATTAGGTCGTCTTTATGATTTGTATTATATGCAAGTATAGTTGGCTTGATCAAGAATAAGGAAGCGAACTTATCAACTTTTGGTCTCCTTACAAAAATGTAGAAAAATGTCATATGCTTGATATGGTAGCTACTATGGATTGAATGTAATTTATATAATGTATCTTAACATTAAGAAATTTAGTTAGTTTTTTTATTAAAAATAACAAATTATAATGAAACAATTAGATACATAAATTTTATATTTTATATTGATGATGGCTTATCACAGACTACATATATTTACAAGCAATGAATAATGTGGATCACTTTTTCAGAGTTTATAATATGTATGAGTAGTGTAATCTCTACATGTTTACTTCAATGATATATATCACAAATATTTAAGAAAGCCCATTTTTATCAAGTCCATGAATATATAAGGTCATTAATTAGTGTGTCTTAGCTTTTGGACGAGGAGGGCTCCTCAATGACTTGACATGAGGGACTGAAAATAGTTTTATTATTTTGGTTGACAAATGAAGTGGTTTTGTGATATTATATGTGTGTTTATGTGTGTGTAATGGAAAATTTTTAGGAATAAGGCAATTCATAAATCATAAGCTTCATTTGGTTTGCTGGAATTGGGGTAGGTGGATATGAAAATGTAATTCATTTCCATGGTGAAGGTTGTTTCGTACAAAAAAGAGGATATGGAATTCCATCAAAACCCATGGATTTGACTTCCATGAGATAACCCATGGAATTCTCAAAAAATTCCATGGAATTCTCATTTTGCCTCTCTGTTCATCTCCTTCAACCTCCACCACCGGCCATGTCAACCTCAACCCCAACCAGCCGGTTGTGTTTGAGGATGGTCAGGATGCGATGATGCCGACAATTGAAGTTCATGACGGTGAGATTTGAGCGATAGTGACCACGATGGCAACCTTCCCAAATCTTCGTCTTCATCTTCTCATTTTCGTCTTCAGCCATCCGCAACGGTGACTTGTTCAACGATGACAACCTTCCCAATCTTCGTCTTAATCTTCTTGTTTTCGTCTTCAGCCATCCTCGAAGGTGGCGATGATAGGAACTGATGGCGGCTTCTAACGACCTTCGACGAAGCTGATGAAGATGAGGATAAGAACAGACCAGATGTACAAACGAAAATGATTTGCTTTCCTGGAGGATTTGTAGGAACGAACCAGTTGGAGGATTTGTTTTTGCCGGGGACAAGAATGAAAATGATTTGGGTTTGGTTGAGGATTCTTTTTTTATTTTTCATTTTTAAATATAAAAAGGGTATTTTAGTCTTTTTTAATGAAAATAGTATTCATTTCCATGACATATCAAACGTACTTTTAAAACTCATCTTCATCTCCATTCCATTTCCATCAAAATCAATTCCAATATACTAAACGGGGAAATTGTGTTTATTTTCAAAATTTATGCAACAATTAAACATATACTAGTTGCTCAAAATTCAAGGAATAGAAATTCACGTTTAATCATTTGTCCGCTCTCCGCAAGACTGCTTTCAATTGGTATGCCAGGTTGCCTGCTGGAACCATAAACTCGTAGGCAGATGGCGTCACTTTCTCCTTCAGATTTTATGATTTGAGCATAAATAATCTTCAGTGGCTTTCTAAACTTTCTTCCTAATATATTAGCATTTTGGAGTATTGGTTTTATCTATCTATTAGTATTTTTTTATGCTTTCATGTTAGGTACAATGGTTTGGAGTGTTGTTTTCATCTATCTATCAGTATTTTTTTCTGCTTTCATATTAGGTACAACAGTTTGGAGTATTGGTTTCATTTATCTATCAGTATCTTTTTCTGCTTTCCTGTCTTTCGAATCTTGAAATTCTGCTTCAAAGAATAAGAAGATTTGCTTCCATTTCCTTTTGAAATGCCTTTTTCTTGTGTTGGATTTAATGAATTTTACTAACAAAGAGGATTTTGTAATAACAGATAGGGTTAAGGTGCAGTGCTGGTTCCGAAGTAATTTTGGGTTTAATACCGTTTCAAAAGTTTCAAAATAAAGATATGTTGTCCCGTTTCGTTAATTTTTGAATGTGTCAAATTTTGGGATAAATTTGATTTTTGGAATAAAAGATCTATTGTTGCATTAAAAAAGGACTAGAATGCAAAAAGAGAAGAGTGGGAGGGCAAAATGGTAATTTTCCCTACCCACACATGGACACACGTGGCTGACCACTAAACCCCCAACCCAGCCCCCTTTAGCTTTCACTCATTCTACTTCGTTGTCAAAGGACAAAAATTGAAATGAAAGAGGGAGTTGAGGCTTAAGATAAGAGGAAGAAGACGAAGGAAGATGGAATCCCACATGCAAGCTTGGATCTAGATAGAGGTGAGTTCCCTGATCATCAGCACATCTTCATTTTCTTATATTGATGCATGTTGGGGGAAGAATGTGATATTGAAAAATCTGGGTTAGAGGGATAGTGAAGAGCAAATGAACAAAACAAGTTTACGGGGATATGGAGATGGAGATAGGCTTTAAAAGTACATTTTACATGTCATGTAAATGGAACATAATTTTTATATAAAAAAACTAAAATGTCCTTTTAAATTAAAAATATTTAACTTTGACAAAAAAATCTTCGTCTACTACAGTGTCTTTAAAGAACTCCAGTGTCGTCAAGTTTATGGGTTGTAACTGCGCATCGGAATCAATGGAGACAGGAGTGGAATTCACAGTGGTGCCAATGTCGAGGAGGAAGATGCATCGGTGGTGGATTCTAGTCGTCAGTGAATAAAGTGAGTGGTGGCCCAGTTTTCATTGGCATGAAAATCAAACGGCAAAGGCAAGGGCAAAAATGGGTTCTATGGAGATGGAATTAGAAAATTGATAGGTTGAGGGATGGAAGCCATTTTCATGATTTTTGGGATATAGAAATGGAATTGTGGCAAATTCCATACTACCCAACAACATGCTATAACCATGGAATTGGATTTCATTTCCATTTTCATATGCCTAATTCCATCATACCAAATAGGCCATAAGAGTAGGAATAAGGCCGATAGTAGTAAATTATTTCTTCAAATTGTTAAAAGATTTAGATGATTTTCTTTTGAAAAAATTAACATTTTAATCATAGCTCAGTAAATTTTAATTCTGTATAATTTAGTCTTTATAACTTTGATTGTACTGCAATTTAATCCATATAACTTTACTTATAGTTCTAGACCTTTATTATGAAAATGACTAAAAGATTAATTTTTCATTTTATTTTTTACGTTAAACATATTTTATTTTTGAATGAATTTCCTTTTTTTTTTTAATTTTAGACGATAGACATTATGCATGAGATGGGGATCAAACCTTAGCATCACAGTTAGCATATCTTGTACCATTAAATTTAAGGTTGTTTTGTTTTTTAAAATGAATTTATGTTACCTCCTTTTGTACATGCTTGAGTTCAATATGCTTAAACTTGATCATGATCTATTGGATTAGTTTTCTTCATGGTTCTTTGGGTTTAAAATAGATAGCCAAATTTCTCGAAGTCTTCAATGTCTTCTGGTAATTGAGAAGCGAAGATAAGAAGGGACACTCCTTTGTGGTGGGTTCCATTAATTAATGAATTTGTGATTTGAGAGGAAGGCGAAAACTTTAGAATCTTGCATAAAGTGGTAGACTTCTATATGGGACAAAGACTTGGGTTGAAAAAGTAGGAAGACACCGGTGAAAAATGAAATAACGAAAATTACTATAAAGTCTCAAAAAATAATGTAATGACCAATAAATCCTATAATTTAGCCAGGTTTATGTCAATTTTTTTACAATGAAAATGGGGAAATTGTATTCAAGTCCCATGAAGACAAATTATCATGTTCAGGTGGCAAAAAATCATTAAATTGATATGAAGTCTTGGATGATTCATCTGTGATTAATTAAAATTATTAAAAGATAACTTTAGCCTAATTTGTAAATTGACAAGTCAATGTCAATGTACTATTAATGATAAATTATGATGCCACTAATAACAAGTCATCATGCTACTTATAAAAATTTAAGGCAATTTATTTGAAAATTTTAGTGACGTTATGCTTGAGCCCAATGGAAGACAAATTACCAAGACTAGGTCCCAAAAAAATCATAAAATTGATATAAATTCACAATGTACCTACTTGCGATTAATTGAAATTGTGAAAAGATAAGTTTATTTTGATTTGTCAATTGATAATTTAGGGTACCGTTAATGACATATTGTGATGCCACTAATAACAAGTCAATAATAATAAACATGATGCCACCAATGATAAGTTAGTGCACCTTAATTAACAAGTCAATGTATCACTAATGACAAATTGGGATGCCACAATTGACAAATCAGAGTGTTATAAGTTATGATGTCACCGATGACAAGTTGGGGTAAACTCATCTTTTTACAATCCTTATTTATCACACATAGGTTTCTTAGCACTTTATATCAATCTAATGATTTTTTAAGACTTGATCGCCATAATTTGTATCCCATGCTACTTAGGTGTAATTCCCCGAGAAAAACCTTATATAGATTCAACAAATTTTAAAAAAAAAAAGAATTCATGTAATTCACCCTAGAAATAAATAGTCAAACATCATCCTCTCCGTTAGATATAAACATTGCTAGAGATACCTAACACACCTTCAAAGAAATCGCGTTTTGATCACTGCATCTCTTAATCAGACAACCATCATGATCATGCTTCGTTTCACATCGCAAATATCTCTTATTTTGTTGGCATTGCTATGTTCAGTGACATTCAACAGAATAATTTCCTACCATGAAAGGGATCGAAGTTTACTACTAATCTTCAAACTAGGTGTTGTAGATCCTTCCCACCGCCTCTCCTCTTGGTCTACCCAACGGGATTGCTGTGAATGGCATTGAGTTCTTTGTGATCTCAACACCAGTAGAGTCACAAATATTTTCGTGCAAAACCAATTTCAGAATGGTTCAGAATCCTTGACAGGTGAAATAAACTTATCCTCATTGCTTGAACTTGAATTCCTGCAAACATTGGACTTAAGCTTCAATGATTTTCAACTTACAAGCATGCCATTGATAAATACTTCTGCTACCAATTTTTCCAAGCTTTGTTTCCTTAGATTATCATACAATATTCATCTTCACATTGATGATCTTCACTTCCTTGACAAGTCTCGATCTCAGTTGTAACACCTATTTTCCCCTATTTACTCATATTAGATCACTTTGTAACCACTATTGGGCTTTGGATGACTTAAATTGGCCTTTTTAGTGAACTTAAAAATTTTTCTTTTTCTTCAAAAACGCTGTTACTTTCACTGGCCCATTTTCCAGATTTCTGGCCCAACTTTAAAAATTCATAATTAATTCTAGAAAAATTGAAATGGAGTGATTCCAATTTATAAATTTATCTTATTAAGTGATATATAGGGGAAAAATAATCATTGGTTCCAATTCTTGCCTATTTGAATCAGTTTATTCCGTCAAGTTTGTAGCTCAAATGGTTACTTCCAGTTTTTCCCAGATTTTTCCCTTAACTTTGAAAAATCATATCTCATGGAATACACATCCAAATTTCACAAACCTTATCATTTTAAAGCTCATGATATGTAGTTTCTGACTACAAATTTTCAGCTCATTTAGAGCTCGTTTGATATTTTTTTTCTCACATGAAACCGATAAGTTTTTCAGAGCCTTTGAAACCCTTAAGCTTTGGAAATCAACTTTTCTTAAAATTCACCAAAACTTCTTTTTGGTTCATTAACCCACCTCTAACATGCATGATCACTTATTTACCATTACTTAGCACTTTTAGCCCATTTTCATGCATGCATCATCACATATTTACATGATACTTCATGTTGAGGTTTAAGGGTTACAACCACATCA
>JANTPZ010052283.1:0-12775 GCA_025593235.1 Vachellia pachyceras | reverse complement strand
CCTGCACGCTCATCACAAGGGGAAAGGATATAATTTCCACTCAAAAAAGGAAATGGAAAATTTTGTTTCAAAATTACATTGATTAAATGAACACGTGATTAAGCAAATGAAACACTCTAAACTATAGTTTATCTAATTAAGAATTTATACATTAATGATTAAAAAGTAATTATAACTTATTAGAATAACCCCATGCCTTGCATCATGGGTGGTTAAAAAAGCACACTTCAAAACAAATGCAACTTGAAAATTGTAAATATAGGGGGAATGAAAACAGTAAAATATTTCATTCACTTGTTTTTATATGTCATTTTGAAGGAAAAATTGTTTTCATCTATGTATCACTTCATACACTTTATAATTCCAAGACAATATTAAATGTTAACTTTCGCAAAAATACGTCATATTAGTACTTCAATTATTTTACATCACACATTAATTACTACTTTGTTAATTAATGGGAGTGTGTTTGAAAAGTAATTAAGAATTTTAACGTATTAATTATCTTTTTTTCACTACTCCCTAAAAAAGAATTTTTTTTGGGTGTGGGGGTAACATTGCATGAAGATTTACCTTTTTTTTAGTACTCCCTTGTATCCATAAATGCCAGTGAACGCGCTCAAACCGGCCCCACAAAATTCTGGGTCCGTTTGGTAAAGCAGTGGAGAAATATTTTTACCATTTACGAGATAAATGTGTGAAGGAAATTTGAAAAGCTTTTTCAAACACCCCATTATTTATGGAGTCTAGTTTCTGAGACATTTCCATGGTGGCTTCGAGAATGGATCAGCCACTCATAATTTCTTTCTTTTGTTTTTTTTTGGGGAAGTCATAGAGTCTAGTTTCTGGGTCAAGTGTAGTTTTGATGGATCCCAAGTGTTCGTATTATCGATACAAGACTCCCGGTTGGATTTACACTTAGAGTTTGTTTGAAAGTTTGGTGGAAAATATTTTTACGGAGTTCGAGATAAAACTTAAGTTTTGGAAAATAGATTTTATGAGAATAACATTACAGATTTCAAGGCAAAAGTAAGTAGGAAAGAGGAAATAGAAAGAAAGAAAAGGAGGAAGGAGAGTTTAGTAGGTTTCGAACCAAGGTTTTATCCCTAAAATAGCTTTTCCGAAAAATGTGAGTACTTGGATAAAACCTAAATTTTGTAAGGTGATGCCAAATGAGCTCTTAATTTCATTTATTTTGGATAGATTTTACTTTCTCCTCTTTGGAGTAATGGTCCATCGATCTATTCATTTTAAACAAAACTTGGGATGAACCTAAAGTTTCTCTTATTTAGTGGTTGTTTTGGTTAATTTAGAAAGACGGAAACTAATCTAGGTTTGGGGAAGAGCTCCCGAAGGAGCTCTTCGTCTTTAATCAAATCCAACCTGAGCCGATGGCTATTGCTGGATGTGCCAAGTAAAGGATGAATGAGCACTATTCAGCTAATGTGACTAAAAGTATTGGAGCAGGTATGGCAAGGGAGGAAACATATAAATCATGGTAAGCTCCTTATGAAAATAGGGTGAAAATAAATTGTGATGCTTCTTTTGTTCCAAATTCTAATGATGCGCTACAATAGGATTGGTTTGTAGGAATTATATGTGGATTTGGTGAAAAAATAAGGGTAAAAACCCTCTTTTATGACAGAAATATCAACCGTAAAAAAGCCCATGAAAATCTTAAATGAATCTCAGGTGCACTAAGTTACTGTGTGTGTTTGGGAATCCGTTAGGAGAAAGAAGTTTACGAATTCTGAGATGATCTTACGGATTTCAATATAATTTTACGGATATCGAGATGCTTTTTACGGATTTTGAGATATTTTTTATCTTGGCTTGTTCGCACCGTTGGGAAAAAGTTTTCACAAACATACACATTGGGTCTGTTTGGATAAGCGGTGGGAGAAGTGACTTTTTGGTAGAAGTTATTTTGGAAAAGGAATTCTGAGTAGAAGTTAAAAGTGTAACGTGATTTATGTTTGGATTAGCGTTGAAAAAGTGATTTTCTTGAAAAGGAAAAATCTTTTGGATAAACGTTAGAAAAATGATTTTTGTGGCAAATTACGTAAAAGGACACGAATCTCATTAAATGTCACACATTCATATATATTTTATTTTAGTTATTTGTGATAATTTTGAGGATAAAGACAATGATAAAAAAATAAAAAATGGAGTAAATGAAAATATATGTAAATTAAATATCATGAAAAAAGGAAAATTCTTCCAACTAGCTGCTAATATCACATAACTAATTGAATAAATATAATTGTTCTACTAACTAATAATATAATATAATTAATTGGGTCATAAATAATTGAAAAACTTCACTAATGAATGGAAATGACTTTTGTTTCGATTGAAGTAACATAAGTGACTTTTTATGAAATTGAAACTTATTTAAATAAGTATTTGAGAAGTAAGTTTGATTAAAAATGATATAAATATAACTATATTTGTGTTTAATAAATAGTGATTTACAAAGAGCTTATTTCAATTTTATCTAAAATTTATTATTTAATTTTTTTAAGAAGATAGTTTTATAAATATAAAAATTATTAGGTTTTTTTGGTAATTTTTATTTTTCTGGTAATATATGACCCATTTTTTTCATTTTTAATTTTTTATCTTGTTATCTTTTTTTATAATATAAGCCACATGTTTTTTCATCTTACCTTTCTCTCCACTTTTTCTTTGAAAGTCATACTTTTTCTTTTTTTTTTTATAAGAGAAGAGAGCTCAAAGGCTCAAAATAAAAGTATTACAGTAATAGGGGTTTAACCCTAAGGCATATCTGGAGAGCAGTGCCCGAAGATGGGGGGCATGAAACGTAAACAGTAGATGAATTTATACATTCTTTCGCAAGGGCATCAGTTAAGCCATTTATATCCCTTGGCACATGGTTCAATATGACTAACCATTCTCTCGCCATTAGATGTCTAATCTCTGTGAAAATTAGACCAGCATTGGCAGGAGGAGGTTCCTTCATGAGCATATCTATCAGCAACTTTGCATCTGATTCAATAATGCATTTCCTAAAGCCATGTTCAAAAGCAACTTGAAGGTCCTTACAGACTGCCCATTCTTCGGCTTCATGTGCGGTGCAAAGGCCCAAAGATATGGAGAAGCCCACAATCCAGGAGCCTGAATGATCTCTAATAACACCTCCACAACCAGCTCTATATGTGATATTGGACCTAGCTCCGTCCACATTGATCTTGACCCACCCGCGTTGAGGAGGAGCCCAACGTGGTAGAACACATTCATATGAAGGAGGAGTCAACTGAAGAATGTCTTCGCAAATGACAAAGGACTTCCAAGAAGCTAGGATGACAGAGAGGGGATCAGGCGGTTTAAGAAAGTTCTACCCCCTTATTTCTCCAAGTCCAAAGTCTCTAGCAAGTTACACCCCAAAAGAGCACCCAGTCTGGAATGAAATGAGCACCGAAGTCTGTTTTGAAATTTAAGTTGATCCAGTCCCGAAGAGGATCAGCGAAGAAAGTTTGTTGAAACCTGTGTTGAACAGATTTCGTCCAAACCTCTCTCGCATATTGACAGTCACGCAAAACATGTAAGATATCTTCCTCGGCAGTTTGGCAATGAGGGCATAATGGGGATTCATTCGACCATTTGCTTCTCCAATAATTGGTGGGTAATCTGTTGTGAAGCATCTTCCATAAGAATACTTTTATTCTCTTAGCTCCCTTCCATCTCCAAATTCTTTTGTAAACAGGATTGTACAAATTATTGGGGATAGAAGCAATGTTGCGGTAAGCACTCTTCACAGAGAAGTTACCAGAGGGTTCATATCTCCAAATCATAATATCCTCACCTACGTCAGCTCTAGGGGGCAAAGATGTTGACAATCTGAGCATTACATCAGCATTAACCAAATTTGACTGATTCTGAAGGTCCCATCTTCCGTCTTGCACCCAATCTGCCACTCATGAGTTCTCCTCTTCCGAAGTTAAAGTCCTGGAGCACATGTCTTTAATGGTTGCTCATGGTAATAACCAAACATCATCAAAGAATTTGACAGTATTCCTATTTTTGACCTTCCAGCTAGTTCCATCTTCAATAAAGGTTTTCTGTTCACATACAAAGCCCACACAGCCTAGAGTCTCCTTGCTGAAAACTAAAAAGCGAAAGATCAATGCTTAACATATATTTATTCTGAAGAAGTCGCCAAGCTAATTTTGCCCCGGAAGCACAATTTATATCCCGTAGCCTTCTTAGTCCGATGCCTCCATACTCCTTTGGGGTTGACATTGTTTCCCAATTCAGTGGATGGCTCTTCTCAGATCCCCATATAAAATTACGTTGAATTCTTTCAACTTCCATGCAAACAAATGAAGGAATTCTAGCGACTTGCATACAATAGAGGGGACACAAGGAGAGGACATATTTTGCCAGAGTAATCCTTCCTGCAGTAGATAAACAGTTGGCCTTCCATGCAGATAATTTGGATCTGACCCTATCAATAATGAATTGGAAGTTCTCAGATTGTTTTCTTTTCCTTGTTAAAGGGAACCCCAAGTATCTACCAATTTCAAAGGTTACTTTCATTCCAGACAGATTCTGAATCTTCCTTCTCATTTGAGTAGGAACCCTTCTGGAGAAGAAAATTGAAGATTTCTCCTTGCTCACCTTAGCCCCAGAAGCTTGGCAAAATATTTGCAGACAGGACATCATGACTGAAGCTTGTTTCTCCGTGGCTTCACCAAAGAGTAATAGGTCATCTGCAAACATTAGATGCGAAATAGAGGGGCCTTGTCTAGCAGTCTTAATCGGATTCCATAGATTAGCATCAACTGCATCACTAATGATGTGAGACAACTTATCCATATAAAGAAGGAATAAAAAAGGAGAGATTGGGTCACCTTGACGAAGTCCTCTTTTTGGGATAAAGAATTCTGTTTGGAAGCCATTCTAAAAGACACTATAGGAGGGAGAAGATATACACCTTAGAAGAAGATTGACCATGCGTTCTTCCATTCCCTTAAAACCTGCTCCATGAAACCCCAGTTAACTCTATCATAGGCTTTCTCAAGGTCTATTGTTAAAGCCATGAAGCCCTTCCTGCTCCTAGATTTGTACATTGTTTGCAAAATTTCTTGTCCAATAACTATATTGTCTTGGATATGTCTTCCTGGAACAAAACCAACTTGATAGGGAGATATTAGTTCATTCATAATGCCTTTTATTCGCTTAGCAATAATCTTGGTAATGCACTTATAGTGAACAGAGCATAAAGAAATAGGTCTAAAGTGATCCACTCCCTAGGGATTTTCCTTTTTGGGGATGAGAGTGATGAGGGTTTTATTTGCCGCAGATAAGTCCATAGATCCATGAAAAACATCTTTAACAAAGTGGCACACCACTTTGCCAATAGTGGCCCAGTTCCTTTGATAGAACACAAGAGAGAAACCATCACTTCCTGGAGCTTTGAAGGGCCCCATATCGAAAATTTCCCTACGGATCTCCTCATCAGACGGAATCAAGCTTAACTGTGCCATCCTGTTGCTGTCAATAACAGGGTATTTTGCAACAGTATTAGGTAAAACATCATCCCCTTCTTCAGATTGATATAGACTCCTAAAATGAGTAGATACCAAACCCCTTAAAGTTTCCTTATCCTCAATCCATGCTCCATTCGAATCCCTTAGCGCTAGGATTTTATTTCTCCGTCTTCTGGAATTAGTTTTAAGGTGATAATACCCGGTATTCCAGTCCCCTTGTGTAATCCAGTCAGTTTTGGACTTCTGAAACCATTTGATCTCTTCCAGTTTGAGTACTTCACCTAGTTCCTGTTGAAGTTCTATTTCCAAAACACGAAGAAAATTTGAATAAGGATATGAACTAGACTTCTGAATACCATTCAACTGCGCTAAGAGGGAATTCTTTCTTTGTTCAACAAAGCCAAAGACATCTTTATTCCATAAAGGAATTGCCCTTCTAAAATTATCCATATTTCCTTCCAAATGACCATTGCCATCCCATGTGTTGGTAAGAAAACTGTGAAAATCAGCATGAGTCATCCAAATCGCCTCAAAACGAAAGGGACGCTTAATATTTATGGACAATTCAACCAAACCTAGAGACAGTAAAAGAGGATTGTGGTCTAAGTAATTTGTACAAGGGAGTACCTTTAAGAAACATTCTGGTATTGAGCTCAAGAGATGTGGGTTGACTAATGCCCTGTCCAGACGTTCGTAAAGTCTTAAATAGCCTGTGCGTTGAGGTCCTTTCCATGTAAATTTAGGACCGGAAGCTCCCAAATCTGATAGGTTGCAAGCCGAGATCCTATCATTGAAGAAGGCCATACGCGACGTACTCATGACAGAGCCGTCCAGACGTTCGGTAGCGCAGCTTATATCGTTGAAATCCCCCAAAACAATCCACGGAGAAGAAATATTACCGGTAAAATACTCCAAACTGTCCCAGAGGGCACAACGTAAGTTTGAATGGGGAATAGCGTAGACGCCGATGACCGCAAAGGTGGGAGATCCCGGAAAAGAAACTTCACAGTGAATGAATTGTCGATTCTCCTCTATTACAGTTACAGAGATGATGTTCGATTTCCAGGCTACTACCAGACCCCCTGATCTGCCTTCGCTTGGAACACACCTTATTTCATCAAATCCCAGTCTATACAAAGGTGAAAGCTGGGAGACCTGTTGACACTTAGTCTAGGATAAAAAGAGGATACTGGGCTTAGGACCATTGAGGACCAACTTTAAGTTCCTTAAAAGGCCCCCACCACAAGCCCTTCTTATGTTCCAGTAAAATATATTATTCATAAGATACAAACTTATGAAAATTGGGCTTCTCGGGTAGCTCCTTACAGCTGTGTTTCAGGAACACAACTTTCCTCAGCCATTAAGCAATCCATCTTCTCCTAAGTAGATGGGCCAAAAGAGACTGGCCCAATGTCAGGTCCTCCAGCCCCATTACTTGTATCACCTGGGTCCAATTGCCCAGCGGACTGAAGATGAGACTTAATATCAGGCGAACCATCCGGTCTCACCATCTGTGCTGCTCGCTTAGTCTCGTCTTCACACATGGCATCATCAGTGTTGCCCCCATTCCCTTCTCCCATAGGAAGCATCAAAACATGACCCTCATGCGGCGCAGACACTAAGTGATCCTCCCTCAGTCGCCTTTCTATCCTCCTAAAGCTGCCCCTCTACTGTACCTTCTCCTGTAACGCTCTATGCACCATCTCAGTTGTCCTTTTGTCAATAACCTGTCCCGATTGATTCACGACCACCTTCTTTCCTCCAGCAGCCTTATCGTGCAGGTGTCGTGTCCGTACCGTCCTGTCTCTTCTACTCAACGCTTCGCCTGAGTTCTCCGTTGCTCCGGGCGTGGCAACCGGAATATTCTCCCTTTCCTAGTCCATAGCTACCAAGACACCAAAGCGGGAGCCTGAGTTAACCGGACCTAGTTGCTCAGCAATATTCTCCTTAATTCTTCGGGGTCTTCGCTTCTCGACCACCTTCCATATTTCATGTGTGCGATCATTTTCCCGAGCCTCCTGACCACAATCCCTAGCGGACTTGTCATGCCTGTCTTCCACATTAGCTGTCGTTGAAAACTTTGCCTAGCTGCATGATTCTTATCTATGGCCATAGACTCCACATTTGGTACATAACATATGTAATCCCTCATATTCCAGGTAGTTCTCCTCCCCATCCAAGAGGAAACCAGACATGAGCTGTTTACCTAGCTCCACCAGAACATAGATTCTAGCAAAATGTCCACGTAGTTGACAGGATGTGTTCATGTCGACCTTGGGTGTTCTACCAATGCATGTTAAAGCAACCTCATCATAATATTCCATTGGAATTTTGGGGATCCAGACCCAGACAACAGCCTTGCTTATTGTGGCTTTGTAGGGTTTAAAGTTGGGCTCCCATAGCTGAACAATCAAGTAGTGATCAAAGAGCATCCAAGGTCCTCCTGTCAAAGCAGTAAGGAAGTCTTCTTTATTGGTAAACTTGACCACAAAGTAACCATGGCCAATGTTTATTACACTGACAATTCCTTTCTTAGCCCATATATATTGAAGCCTCTGGAATAAAACCTTGTATCCTATCTGTCTGCCCAATAATTTGACAATAACAGCTTATTTCCATGCTTTGTAAAGTCTTCTCTTCGTTTTCCTAAAAAGGAGAAGGTCGGGAAGTTCCTGTTGGGGTCTTCAAGAGTTACACAAACAGGCTCTTCATTTTCAACACCTTTGGCTTCTTGAGATGCATTAGACATGGAATCGTTTGAGAGCATGTCGTCCGATTCTCTGTCCGTCTCGTCCTCATTCCCATTAGTCCCCTTAAGTTTGTCCATGAAGGAAGGTTCGCCTTCCTTGTATAGACCGGTAGGATTACGCAGTGGAGGCCAATGACCCTGTAGAATATTACCCCAGGAATGCTTAGTATCGTTTTTCACCTTCTTGGAGCATCGAGTTGCAGAGTTATCATCATCACTAGGGGTCGAAAGCGTCAGTATCTTTCTAGAGCTTTCCATTTCTATCAAAAGTCATACTTTTCTACTTCTTGGACGAAGGTGCTTTTTTTTAAAAAGTCATTTTGGATTAATGTTCCCAAACACTACAAAAACATTCTACCGGGCTTATGGGATGGAAAAGCCACTTTTATGGGCCTCTACCACCGAACCAAACACATGCATTATATTGTAGAAACAAATTGTAGTGAACTTACCAACGGTTGGTTGGATCAAGTGGTAAGCGGCTTGTTCCAGCTTAAACAAGGTCTCGAGTTCGAGTCCTTGTGTATGCAATAGCCACCGTTGGGAGACTTACCTACCATTTCCAGGTGCGCGACGTGGGTTGAGTCTGGATTAATTGGGGTGAAGCTCCGGAAACCGGGCGGGAAACGAAAAAAAAAATTGTAGTGAACTTATGGACTTTATAAATTGTAAAAATAATTTCTATGGTGAATGGGTTAGTTGTCTAACTGTACAGGAGCTGCGGGACTTGCTTGCGTGGGAGGATTGGTCATTTGTATTCTCTCAAAGAGAGGGAAACGGTGAGATTGAACATTTGACATATTATCAGGTAGATAGATACAATAACAGTAAGCTCCAAATTCTTTGATCAATGATGTGACTTAGCGAAACCTTATATGGGTATTTTTTTTGGGCCAACAAACCTTATATGGGTATTTTTTTTTTTTGGCCAACACCTTATATGGGTATTTATTGATATCTATTTCAATTTATTACATATATGTTAATGGATCGGTTGCTATTCATGGTGGTCTAAATAGCCTAGAGGGGCCAGAAGAATTTTAATTAATAACAAAAATCCAAACTTGTTTAAGGAAAATGGTCCATGTTAACCATATTTCTATTTTTCTCATCTATTTATTTTAAAACTATTGTTTCACCAGTTAAGAAATTATAGTAAAAATAAAGAACATTGTCTCCATTTAATGAGCCAGTACCATAATACTTGAACTTAAATAAATAAAGTATCACATACCATATAATTATTATAAAAAAATAGTACCCATTCTTAACAAAAAAATACGTGAGGCTTTCAACGGCCACAACATTTTTTGCTGGTGTATTTTGACCTTTTCACCATTTTTTTTATCTACATGTTTGCTAAACATCAACATTGGTTAACTTAATGTTATGAAACTTTTGCACTGTTTTTAAAACTTAATGTATATTTTTGTACCTAAAGAAATATTTTTGATGTTAGATGTCCATAGTAAAATATTTCATGAGTAAATTTACTCTCTGACCTGTACAATAATCATCAATTCGTTCATCTAAATTAAAATAAATTATTAAATATACTGGGTATTAATTATAAGAGAACAAGTCATTGTCATTAAAAAAACAACAGCTCTACTCCAAGCAAATAAAATTCATAATTAAAAACACAAATAAACTTTTTTTCTTTAGCAAAAATGAATATTTGTTTCCTTTTATTATTCAAATATCGTTTCCCTTCTAACAAATGAGATATGCCTTGTAAAAAATGTCCACTTTAATATATATATATATATTGATATAATACATCTTATTTTGTAGTTGGCTATGGTTTTTGAAAAGATTTTTTTTAATTATATGTATATTTACAATCTTAAATAGGATGCCCTTAAATTTGTAGAAAAATATCCACCTTTTGATTTTGCTTGTCATTGAAATTGAAATTAACCAACCATAATAAAGTAGAGAACTCAGAAAATTAAGAGAATGCAAAAAACTTGTTGTAACTAAGGAAACGTAAAGTTGAAAGAAAAACCTATCTAGTACTCCTATAAGTATCTCACTCTATTTATAAATTGCTTCCAACATGTTTTACGCATATCAAGAAAAATCTTAAATTTTATTAACTATGTCTTAAAATTCAATAAATTTTTAACTTTATCCTTATTTAATATAATTTATACCACATGAGATCACATTTAACACAATAAAAAGTAAATGGTAAAATTATGCATTCATATAAAAAATTAATTATGCGATTTGCAAATATGACTAAAATTTTTTTTATATACCTTATAATAAAGCAAAGGGGGCATAGGCAGACCTAGGTGTGTTCTGTGGGTTCAGCCGCACCCCGACTTTCAGAAAATTAGGTATATATTAGTACTATATGATTTATTTTACACCCACTCATTTGCTAATTTTGAACCTACTAAAGTTTCTCAAAAGATATTAAGAATAACTCATACTTATCTTTTTAAAAAATAGTTTGCACCCCATAAATCAGGATTCTGAGTCGGCCACTGAAAGGGGGTATATCTTTACTGAATATTTAGGACCACGTAAAGCTTAAAAAATATGCCTTATAATTTGAACCGGAGAGAGTAAACACACAGAGGAGTATATGGTCAATAGAATTCATTGATTATATTAGAATTGAATAAAAACTTGTGTTGATTGTGTAGGAGGTAAGGCATTAGAAGTCTATAAACAGACATGAGAATTAAATCAAGTTGTTTTTTTTTTTGGCCAACAATTAAATCAAGTTGTTTGAATCAATGAATACTAGGGTCATGTATTTAATGTTCAATGACTAAACAATAAAGTCATTTAGTAGCTTCACAAAAATTAATGTTCATGTATTTTTGTCTTTCTAAATATAAAAGACAAAATTTATATTATAAAAGAGTTCGATTCGAACTCAAAATACATTATATCCATTTGGATTAACAATTTACAGAATAAACATGTAACATAAATTTTATTTCGATTTATGTGATATGGTATATCAACACCAATAGAAACAGAACTATCATCTAAAAAGCTAATCCAAACATACTGAAAAAGGGGCAAAAGCAGCTTTTAAAGCTGGAAACGACTTTATCTCCATTTTACCAACATTGCCTAATTAATAAAAAAATCATGTTAGTAAAATATTTAGGCCATAAAAAATAATAAAATTATTAAGTAAAACACATTTATGCACATAGGGAAGGGCGCAGGTCCATGAAACTGAAGGGTTGTGATCATTGGTAATCAGTAAAACATTTATGACAGAAGAGGTCCCAAAATTTGTCGGATATTTTAGTTATTTCCCATGTGAACCATTTATGTTTTTCTGTTCTTTTTCTCGACCACGATATCATTGTCCTTTTCATTAACATACAAATTGAACAAATAATCAGGTTGGAGTAAACCATGTTTTTTATTGGATGAATTTTAAGAATGAACCTAACAAGTATTTCCAATATACTCTCTTGCATCCTTAATATAATAACTACTTAATTAATTTGAGTAGATTCAGAAAATGAGATAAATTAATTAATTATAATAAATGTAATCGAATATCCCTAAAGGGAAAAAAGTCTAAATTCATCCTTCATGAGGCAACTTATATATGTATGTGTGTACATGTATATGTATGCATACATGCATGCATGTATATATACAGCCACTATGGTTTACGTATAAACATGTGAGGCCATGGTGGTTCATGGTTCTTCATCTGGAAGAGCTTCAAGAGACTGCCTTATTCTCAGCCGTTCATCCTTTGTGAGATAAGGATCTTCACCGATCACCCTCTTCCTTAGGCAGGCATCAGCATCGTCGGTCTCGTCAATGACCTTTTCAATTTTTCATGGAGGATAAGAGCAACAAATTCAGAATTCAGAAGCACTGCATAAACCTGTCATGCCTTGAAACGTACAGTGGAGATGAATTCTAATAGACTAAACCAATCATGTCCAAACATGTAAGAAGTGAATCCCAATTAAAAACATAATACTATGCTTAAGGCTCTGTTCATGATTGGTTTGATATATCAATTTTACCATGACCTCATCTACCAAAGAATTTCTCTACCCAACATGGTGAAATACAGCCATTTAAAACAAAATGGAAGGACCACCCTAATGTCCTGAAGAAAGAATGCAATTACCGAAAAGTCTTAACAACAAATGAGTTGCATGGACTTGTTGTCTTTTTCTGCACCGAAACTTAACATTGCATATTGCTAACTTGTTCTAGAACTTTTTGGTAATTGCATTCATTCCTCGAGATCTCATGCTTCCAGCAAACACCCCCCCCCAAAAAAAACCATGTGGTGAGGCCCATAAAGCTACCAAAATCCAAAACAGGATATGTAATGACTCATTGTGTTTTATGCTTGAATAAAGCACTCATACAAATTCTAGTCCTGAAAAGATTATATTCAGCCTCCCTATTTTTAGGTTCTCACAAACCTTAACTTAGTCTTCTGATGATCTGTGTACAATGAATGTTGCATTAAAATTAGGTTCTTCAGAGTTCACAAGGAGGGAAA
>JANTPZ010052282.1:0-11805 GCA_025593235.1 Vachellia pachyceras | reverse complement strand
CAATTAGTTATGAATTTTCAAAGTTGGCCCAAAAATGTGTGAATAGTGATGTGAATAGTAACCTTAAACTTGAAAATTTTATTTTTCACTCTTTGGTTACTCTAGGTCACTAAAGGCCTAAATGTGCTTCCAAATAGATATTTAATGAAGCTAAAGGTAAAGATTAAGGAGTGTCACGTAAAATGACCACTTTGCCCTCCAACACTTTTCACTATTACAATTTGGTCCCATCCTTCTTTTTTTTAATTCCTTTTGTTCCACTGGATATTACAACAATTCACTTATGTTTATTAGCAACATGTAAGAATGGAAAGATATCTTCTAATATCCTAATTATCAAGAATGAAATCAAATCATTAATATCAATACAAGCATATCATATCAAAGCATGAAGGATTTTAGGTGTACCTGTAGATGCCAAATTGCGAATCTGCAGATATCCACGTAGAGTTTGGATCACAAGGATGGATCCAGATTTGAGACATAGCAAATGAAGCGCTGAGGAAGAGAAGAGAGGAGAGGAGGATTTACAGAGAAGGGAAGGGAGAAAACTTTGTTTCTCCATGCATTATGTTGCCCACTCTTGGGGAACCATTTCCTCGCATTATAACTTCCCAACGTAGCTGTTCCCAAGCAAATAATAGTTTTAAAATCAAAATTTTGGGGAAAATCACCACTTTGTTCCCACATAGTCTCTCATTTATACTTTTGCCCCAAAAAGGGTTTTGGCTAATCCACTAAGGGTGGCCCATATTCCAACATCTCCCACTTATACTTGGTGGATTAGGAATCATGGGCCTTGTCCTTCTCTCTTCTTGCTTTCATACTAGGTGCTTTGTCGTGACCACTAGGCATGATGTTTTTAGGTGTTAATACTAGAAATCCTTTTCACATGACTAGCACAAAACAATCTTTCTTTGTGTAGCTTGAATTCAGTTATTATGCCTCATATGTCCTAGATTTAACCAAAAATACACTTTCACTTGACGAATCTAATCCCTCTCAAGTCAACATAAGACTTAGATTGTCTTTCTCATATGCATGGTGTCCACGCTTATGAAATCACCAAATTGATGTCATAAGGGACATGTCAGAGACACCAGCATAGTTGTGCATTTTTCAAGTAATCTTCCTTTTGCACATATATCACTTTGATATACATCAACCACTTTCCTAACATAGTACCTTGTGTCGCATCCATCATGATAGTAGGATGTACGTTAAGGTAGCAATCATTGAAGTATACCTCCATGATAATGTCAAAGTCAAAGGACATAAATAGAAATACTAATTTCTTGGGACGCACAGAGCAATGAAGTAAGGATCCATTCACTTGCTTCCCTTTTGCGGTTCTCTAACACATGTGGTATGAATCACATGCTATGGTGTTTCTCTTATACTATAAGATCGTACATCGTTTTGATACTTATCATTAACACCGTACATACTTTTAGGCTACATGTTCCCAACATCTAAACTCAAATTCTTCATTCTCTCATATCTTATGTGACGTCGGTATTGAAGAATTTGTGGTCTGGTAATAGGCATCATGGGAGCGGGTCTCCATGATTCAATCCATGTTTTATATGTACATACATTGGATCTGATCTTGACATGCTACACTATTGCCGAGATGACATAATTTGTATTTCTTCTCTACCATATCAGCATTCCTGCTGCCTTAATAGTGAATACAAATATCTCATCTTTGCATACTCCTCTTGAGTATCAAAGGTGGTAGCTCGTGTGAGAGAGCGTATCTCACCTGCCTATACGACATACTAGACATTTTATACTTGTTCACAGACACATAAATAAATGATAAGATATTGAATACTTTAATCACAAATTCAATACATGGTGTCTGTAATTTACATCTTGCACATACTAATAGCCCTTACATGTTTCTCAAACATTTCTCTCGCTATTGACTTAGTCAGGGACTTTGGACCATACTCTTGGTCGAAATGTGTTGTACATTAACCACTTTCTGTGCTACATAATCTCTCACAAAGTTATACTTAAAATCAATGTGCTTAGTCTCGCTATGATATTTGGGGTCTTTTGTGTAGGCTATAACTGCAGTATTGTTACCATATATTAACACAGGATTTGTACTCTCATTTCCAAATCCAAGGTGTTCAATAAATCTTTTTAGCCATATAACCTCTTATACTGCCGCAGTGCAAGTCACAAACTCAGCTTCTATTGAATATAGGGCTATACATCTTCCTCTTACCCTTCTTCTTCATCTTCTTCATCTTCCTCTTCCTCATCAACATTGTCTTGGTGCTTTATCATCATGTCCTCTTCCTCCTCTTCCTCTTCCAAGTCATATCTTCTATCAATTGCTTCCCTTGGTTTTATGTTCAAGACTACCAACCGATCAACTTTATCTCTTTACCGACCAGGATAAGGAGCATAATAAACTTGAGTTGCTGTCTTTAGAAAGATAAAAGGATCAAATGTGGCACTCTCATTCCAATGTTGAGGTATCAAACCAATCATAATAAAACAAAACACACTTTTTAATTGGTAGTCTGGGCCATTCTAATCAATAATCTCTATTAAGACACCACAGTAATTACTTGATGTTTCATTTTGACTAATACCATCAACACAAACTTCATTATTGTATGTTTTTTCCCTTCACCCCTAGCAAAAGTTTGAAACTTGTACCCATTAACATAATAAATGGGCCATGACTTTGCCATTCTCAAAGATCCAATAGATAAGTCAAACACATAAGGATTCTCCAATAACGCTTGATTAGTGCTGACCTATCACAAAACATAAATACAAGCAAAAGATAAGGTTGATTTTTTGAATACCTATACTAATATATTATTGCTACGTGTACCTGTTGAAAATAAAATCTTACATATTGATGGAACTATCGTGGAAAATCTACAGCAATTTGCTTATCAATAACTTCACTAATATTACCATACATTTGTATGAAATGTTGCACATATAATTTGCAGCACTAAGCATATGATGAGTATTGTTGAATTGGAAAGTTGGAATGATGATACATAATCTAAATAGTTATGAATAGTCTATGCTCACTACTTACTCAAGTATTGTTTTAACCTCGTCGCAGTTTAATAAAACATACAACTGGGCAGCCATCATTTTTTTAATGATTTAGCCATCATTCTTTATACTTCGCAGCATATCTTCCAGATTGGTTAAAGATGGATAGAGTGGGATAACTCTTGTGTTGCCCAGACCAGGCATCATCATGGCTACGCCTTACATCACTTGACCTATGAGACTTAAAATAATGAGTAAAAAAGTAGGTTGTTTCTTATGCTATGTAAGCTTCACATATTGATCCTTCGATATAAATGAACATTCACCAAATCAGGGGTATGATATTTCTCATTTTTACATCGTGCACAAGGGCATCAAATGACTCCTTCACTTAAACATATTGGTTGTTCATGAACAAACTTCATAAACTCCTTCATGCCAAGTATAAACTCATCTATGTACCCATTCATTTTGGGTTGAAGCCTATTATACATCCACCTTCAATAAGGGTGTAATATCCCAAATTTCAGTAACTGAAATAAATGCCAAACTAATGGTTATAAGATGAAATAAGGATCGAAAATAAAAGTGCAGAAATGGAAGATGATAAAGGACTGGAAAGAGCACGAATAATTTAACCCTAAGGCCTTGAAATTATAAAGTATAAAGACCAAGGACAAAATGATCATTAGGCATAAAAGACCAAGGGCAATATGGTCATTAGGCATAGAAGGCCAAACCGGTAGTCAAAAGCTTTGTTAGAGCCCATAGATAGAAAGTAGAGAAAGTGATGAATAGGATGGGCTAGAAAGATTTCAAACAAACTAGGCATAAAACACTGGATTTCATGATAACTTCATAGTTAAGCGTGCTTACCCTGGAGTAATGGAAGGATGGGTGACCTTCTATGAAGGACCAAAATGCCATTAAAAATAAAGGTTAAGCGCATAAAGGTTAAGGGCAATTATGACATTTAGAAAAGATTAGTAAAAGAAAGGGCAATTATGACAAACTGGGAATCCACTCCCCATTTCACTTCTCACTAAAACAGAGTCACACACACTCTGTTTCTTCTCAATTTCAGCCTAGTTCACTTAAGGTCCCGTCCTTGAGTATCTCACAAATTTACAAAGTATTTTTGCCACAGTAAAAGATTATGAATGAATACAGAGAAAGAACTAAATGTCGTTGAATGCTCAGAATATTCGTTGTTATTTTCTCTGTAATGCTGGTCCTTTTATAGTTGAGGGCTTCTTTAATGTCTGTTAGACTCCATTTAATAGTCGTTACTCTCACCATCGACCATTTGGTTTCTTCATTAATGGATTTAATGCTACTGAATCAGACGACTTTGAATGTTGCAAAAGAACGTTAAAGTCTCTGAGCTTTAGATGATGCCTATACTTCTTTCCTCATTTAATATTTCAAGCTTCTGCATTTGTGAGAGCAGTTAGAATTCAAAAATGTCATTACACAAATAAGGAAAGAGATGAGTAGCATAGGTTGAATGTGTCAGTCATAAAGCTGTTAGAACAACAATGCTCGAGCATAGCTTTCTCAATGCTCGAGTATTGTTTGAAGATTTTCAAAGAAAAGCTCAGTGCTTTAACACAATGCTCGAGTATTATATGAAAGTGTTTGAAAAAGAACCAAATACTCGAGTAAGAAATCACAATGCTTGAGTATTGATAATGCTTCCTATGATTGCTCGAGCATTCTGTGCAAGTTTTGAAAAATATGGGTTTTGAAAAGTCACAATACTCGAGTGTTAGATCATAGTGCTTGAGCATTGGGAATGCTGTTAGTGAATGTTGGAGCATTTTCAGAGAGTATTAGTAAACAATGAAAATTTTGGGCCGATGCTCGAGCATTGGATGTTAGTACTCGAGCATTGTCAATTCTTTCACTCCATACTTGCAGTGTTTCATTCCAGCAGACTGTGAGGAACTTCAGTGCTCGAGCACTGAAAAACTATGCTCGAGTATTGGCTCTGCCGGAAGCTTCTACTTAGAGTATTGTCTGAAGGTATTGCCAGAAACTCATAATGCTCGAGCATTACTTTCTAGTGCTCGAGAATTGGCTATACTTCCAGCCAATGCTTAAAGTGTTGTCTGAGAGTATCATCAAAAACCTCAATACTCGAGCACTGGGTCTTCAGTGCTCGAGCATTAACTGTGCTTTCAGCCAATACTTGGAGCATTCCATTGCAGCACTGTCTGAGTGCCCTGACTTAGCCCAATGCTCGAGCACTATGAAACCGGTGCTCGAGCATTACCAATGCTTCATGCCAATGCTTGAAGCACTTGATGGTAGCACTGTCCATAACTACTCTTCAGAGCTCGATGCTCAATCATTGGTAACCAGTGCTCAAGTATTGTCAATACTTTAAGTCAATACTTGAAGTATTCACTGAAAGTACCGGACAAAACTCAGTTTTATAACCAATGCTGTGAATCAATGCTCGAGTATTCATACAAAGCACTGAGTTATGATAGATAAGTTATTTCAGTTATAAATCATTTTATTTTGTTATCATCAAAACAAAGTATCAACACAAATTGCTTGTTGGTAGCACGTTTTCTAAGGTTTTGACAGGGGCAAGGAATCCTGTTAAATTTTGAGAAGTTCCAAGGGTATTTTTGGGATAATATTTTTATAATATGACTAATTAAGTAATAAGTAGAGATGAAAAGAGGAAGAAAACATTTCCAAAAAAGTAGAAAAATATTTTCTGGAACTAAATTATATTTATGAGTGAAAGTTGTAACTGGAGCAAGTAATTGAATGGTAATTGGTTTGGTTAGGGTAACTAAGTCTCTAACCATTAGTTACCTTCATTAAATTCTACTTTTGACCAACCAATGAGAGCTAGGCAAATGTGTGGCTTGTTGGTGAAGTTTGGACCCTTAGATTAAACTTTGCTTGCAAGATTAATTCACAACCATCCATTCTTTTTACATGGAATCAAATTTTTTCCACTTTCCTCAGCCTTTAAGTCAGCAATAAATGGTAGCCTGATTGAGCTTTATTTGTATTAGTTTTCTACATTAATTTTCAGAGTCTTAGAGTCAATTTTAGCCCATACATGACCTTTTCGTGCTTAAGTTTAGATTAGGAGTTATTGATTTAGATTAATGTGATTTTAAGTACCTATGCCATGAATAATGATTTATTGTGCCTAAATTACATCATGAGCAAATGATACTACCCATATTTGCTATTTCATTTCAGGAAATCCTTACAAAAGGGCAATGGAAGCAGTTCTGGAGAAGTTCACAGCGGCTCAATTCAATATTCACCGCGGCCAAAGTTCAAGTAGTCATGCAAGAACTCTCGGGTGAGGTTCACCGCGGTGAAACCTGAAGTTTGCCGCGGTGAATATCGTGCAATACCTGAATTTTTATTTCATAAGGAAAATAACCCGACCTGGCTTGATGGATCCAACCTAGGACGGTTTATTATGCTAAATTTGGATTATTGTGTATTGAGTTGTTTTGGATTGACAAAGCAGAATGGAGTTCATTTTGTTTATTCAATGAAATCTTGTTGTTCTCTTCTATCATCCTAATTGTGCTTGGTTTTAGAGTCAACAATGTATGGAGTTGATTTTATCATTCTGCGATTTCCGTACCACACTAAGTAGTCTTAAGGGATTTCATGGGATGGAGTTCATTTCATGTTGTTTCGGACCCACTAAGTCTTGTGGGGATTTAGAAGGAGATCATCTTATGACGCTCTGGACCCACGCGAATTGTTGGGGTTTTTTATTTCAAAAACTTAGTGCGAAAGCCGATACTTTCCCTCTTTGTGAACTATGATGGAACACTTTGTTTTCAAAGAGGTGCTCATTATCGTACACCATTTCTCTTTATCATAGCTGCTTTGTTTTCCTCTTCAATAAAAAAATACCAAAAAGAAATAATTTTATTTTGTAATTAGTTTATATACATAGAATAATTTGAATCAAAACCTGGTTGTATTTGCATCACAAGCATAGACCCAAGCTAAGAATTATTGGTACGCCTTCTCACTTCCGGAGAGAACGACCTTGGGGTTGTCACTAAACAACCCTTGGAAATCAAAATTAATATTCTTGATCTATTTTCAAGGCTAGTCAGTGACCTAAGTTTACAATTTGTGGCTTAGTACAGACCATAACCAATGGAGCCAACAAGATGTTAAATGTGTTGGTTTAATTTGATCCATTGGATAATCCATTAAAATCAAGGGCCAAGATTTAACCAACAAATGTTGTAAATATATCAAGGTTGAAGGGCATTTTTGGAAAATGGATTTTGGGGACAGATTTTTAGTCATTCTTCACTCCCATTTCTATCCATTTTCGTGCTCAAGTCAGCCAAGAAGAGAAGAGAGGTGGTGGAGAAGAGGAAGCAAGAGAAATCACAAGATTCAAGCCAATTCTCAAGGTAAGTTGGTGTTTTAGGCTTGAAATCTTCCATAGAACTCATCTAGAGCTTCTAATCTCTCATCTAATCATTTTATATTATTGGAGGAGTAGTTTTATTGGCTGTTTTGATGATGAGGGTTTATGATAGAAATCAAGAAAAGCAAGAATCACAAGCAACAAATGCCATAAATCAACTCTATGCATTTTTGAAACATGTTGATGTAAACTTTGAGTTGATTTGATGATAAAATGAATTTTGGCAAGAAAACCTTGTTTTGGCTGCTGGAACTAAATTAATTACATATGGGAATGGATGTTTTTAATTTATTAGATGATTGGAAATCGATGAAGGAATAAGATTATGCATGTGTATGCAAAGAAATCATGCAAAAATCCATTTCCTCTTATTTTGGTAAATTTTGTGCAGCTGTAGTAATGAAGGAAAAGAGTGTGATTTTGAATGTTTTGATGCTTCCAATGAATTTAGAAGGCAAAATTGTGTAAGGTAAAAGTGAGCCCACAATTTTGGAAGCAGTAGAATCACATTTAGCAAAGTTAGAAGCTAAGAAACTTAAGTGACTGAAAAGAGAGATTTAAGAATGGTTAAGGATCATAGTGTTAATACCTTGTTTTGATGATAATAAAATTGATGTTTTACGTTATAAAGCTATAAAATGTTTTTGAAACTATCTTTGAAACATGAATTCTCAAGCTTGGCATGCTTCTGAAAGCTTTTCAAAGTTTTAACTTAAAGCGTTCTGAAAATACTCAAGTAAAGTTTCATAGTATTGCCAATACTCAAGCATTGGATTCAATGCTCGAGTACTATGTTTTGAAACTTATGATTTTGAGCAATACTTGCACTCAGTACTCGAGTAAAGTACTCAAGCATTGCCAATCTTGAGCACTGGATTTCAATGCTCGAGCATAGGGTCCTAAAAATGAAGTTTTAAGCAATGCTTTCAGTGAACACTTCAAGCATTACAGGAAGTGTTGCCAATGCTCAAGCACTGGGACTCGATACTCGAGCATTGGGCTAAGTCAAAGCCCTCAGACAGTGTTATCATGTAATATTTCAAGCATTGACTGAAAGTACAGCTAATGCTCGAGCACTAGGACACAGTGCTCGAGTGTTGAGGTTTTTCTTCTGTGCTGTTAGTCCATACTCCAAGCATTGACAAGAAGTGTTGCCAATGCTCGAGCACTAATTGAGCATCGGGCTAAGCCAGTGATAACATATAGTGCTATGGTGAAATGCTTCAAGCATTGGCTGAAAGTAAAGCCAATGCTTGAGCACTACAGTACAGTGCTCAAGTGTTGAAGTATTTTATCTATGATGAGGCAGAAAGTAGAGCTAATGCTCGAGCACTAGGATGTAGTGTTTGAGAAGTTGTTTAACAACACTATGAGTGAATGATGCCAGCATTGACTGGAAGCAGTGTCAATGCTCAAGCATCAACCTCATAATTTCATTGTTAACTCATGCTTTTTGAAAATGCTCTAGCAAGCTGTGCCAGCACTCACAATACTCAAGCATCATGAATCAGTGCTTGAGTATTGAGGCTTTCAAAACTTGCATCACTTCAATACTTGCACAGAATGCTCGAGCAACATCCAAAAGTATTGTTAATGCACAAGCACTGGCAATCAATGCTCCAGTATTGACTTTTTTCATTGGTAAAACTCTTTCCTATGCTCGAGCACTATCTCATAGCATTAATTTTACTGGAAGACTATGCTTTAATACTCGAGTATCCAATTATTTTTCAAATGCTTTCATCTTATGCTCCAACATTAAGTCATAGTTTTGAGCTTTTCTTTGAAAAATGTTAAGCAATACTCGAGCACTATATCATTATGCTCGAGCACTGCTTTATCTAACAACTTTACCTCTAACACACGTCACCTACGCTTAGCAGAAACCTTCCGTATTTGTATAACAACTTTTTGAATGCTAACTACTCTCATAAATGCAGGAATCTTGACTTGTGGAATAAGGAATAGAGCACATGCTTTATCTCAGACATGAAGCTTTAAACGTTCATTCGCAAACTTCATCGCTTATTGTTCAAGCTGCATTAAATGTTTCATTAATGGCAAAGCAGATGATTGGTGTTGAGAGTAATGGTTGTTAATAGAGTCTAACGGACACTTCATTACTTCTTAACTATAAAAGCTCATGCATTCAATACGGAGAAGAAAGTGAGAAGAACACAGTGATTATCCCACGACATTTATTATGCTCTCTATAAATCATTCTATATTCTTTATGTGCTTCAGTAATTGCTATCTACTCTTTAGAGAGAGTTTATCTAGCCAATGTTCATTGTAAATTTGTGAGAAACACAAGGTTAGGACCTTGTGTCATTTGGGCTGAGTTTTGAGCTAGAAAATAGAGTGTGTGATACTCTGTTTTAGTGAAAAGTGTAAGGCGGAGTGATTTCCCATTGCAAAGGCTTGCAGAGCCTCTTGCTGTTGCAGTTAGTGGACTGAGAAATCTCAGAGGTGCTCTGAGGACTAGACGTAGGTTAAGAGGACTGAACCAGGATAAACTTCTTGCATTCAAAATCATTCTTCTCTCTTGGTGACTTTAAATTTATTTCTGTGCAATAAGTTTTAAATTTTATAAAGTGAACAATTCACCCCCTCTTGGTTAAATCCTACACTAACACAGTATTTTAAGAAATGATTTGATATTGATGCCAAATATATTATGGCATGTGTAGGAGTTCTAACGTGCTAAGAAGAGTTCAAAGTGACATGTATAAGTGGAAGCCACCTCAAGTGCAATTGGAAAGTTAAAGCTTCAAGGTAGCAAAACTTCTATCTTTGACATCTACTTTGCATTGATATTATATATATTTGTTGATTACCATTTCTAATATTTGATTAATAGAAAACTTGATTGTGAACATGCATGGTGTTAGCTATGCAATGAATGCCGGCCTTGTGCAAATTTGATTAAAGTAATAAGGTTTGTTATTTATATCACATGGCATATTTGTTTCTATTTACATAATTGCATGTAGATGTATTGACAGAATTGTTTGCTACTGAGATTTCTTAGAAATCTCACCCCCATTCCAATAATAAACCATAGGCACAAGTTCAAGGAGCGAAGGCAAGGGGAGCTTGGAGCAAGAAGGAAAGGTAGGTGGTCTTCCAATGCAAAAGGATGCACATATTATTTATTTTGTATCCTAGTAAATGTATAAGGGTGTATCTATGAGGTTTTGGATGTATATAATTAAAGTCCTAAACTAAGTAATTTATGTGACAGGAAGAGATTAAGTTATAAAGGCTTTGGAAAAGTTTTGAAAAAGAGAAAGTTTAGTGAAAAAGGGTCCAAAGCCCTTATTAAAGAGTAAAGTTGAGATGAAAATTAGTAAATGAAGTCCGATTGATATGAAATTTTCCAGTTAAATACTACACATTTCAAGCTTTAAAATGAGCTAAATCTTATTAAATTTCGATGTGTAGATAAAAAGTTATAATTTTCTAAAGTTAAGGGGAAAATCTAGAAAAGGGAAAATAACCAAATAAACAATATTTATTCACGCAATAAACCGTATTAATTGGTTAAGAAATTGGTCAAGGAGGTAGTTTTCTCCTGTAGAGGACTTCATAAGCTTTCTTTAGAGAATTGAACCACTCAGTGTCAATTTTTGTGGAATTAGTTATGAATTTTCAAAGTTAGCTACAAATATGGAATTACCAAGTGAATAGTAATGGCGAACAGTACCTTATTGGAGTTTTAAATTCCACTTGGTTAGCTAATTTGAAGTATTAAATGGCCATAAAATGGTTCATAACCGGTCTATAACATAAAGTAAAGCAACCTAAGGAAGGTGTTACAGGGAGATGTCCATTTTTCTACACCTATCAATAAATAAACCACTCTATTATTGTAACCACACTAGCCATGCACAAAAAAATTATTGATTTAAAAAATATTATTGACAAGTGATTCAAACCTAAAACATTGGGGAGATAAATCATAAATCCCATGCAAGCACATTTGTCATTTTATACATTTGACTTGTAATTGTATGCATTCGCATGTATTATTGCAAAGACTATCACTTGTCATTGAATGCATAAGCACTTATCATTGCAAGCACTATCACTTGTATGCACCTTCATTTGTCATTGTAAGCACTGTCGCTTGGTTCAAGCCTTTCCTTAGATCGAACATATGCCAGGTCACTGGTCTAAGTTTTTGAACCTTGGTTACAGGCCAATATCTAATAACAGTAATTACAGACACCCTGTCTTGTTATTAGAATATTTTAACTTTGTATAACAAAGTTATTACTTCTAACAAACCAATTTGTCACTAACAAATGCAATATATATATATA
>JANTPZ010052281.1:0-17323 GCA_025593235.1 Vachellia pachyceras | reverse complement strand
CTTTCTTCTTCCTTGTGAGAGCAAAAATGGAGTCTTGGGAGCTTGGGAGGGAGAGGAAAATTTCAGACCAAAGAGAGAGGGAGGAGTGACGGTTTTGGGAAGGGAAAATGGAGGAATAATGTATTAAAAGTGCTCTTGAAATGATGAAGGGTTGAGATTAAAACATGCTCACCAAGTTTTGATCTTAATGGAAGGAATTGTGCCACTTGTCACTCTCATGTGGAGGGCGAAAAAGGTGTCATATCTACCCTCAACAACCACATTAATGACTTAGTTGGGCTGACTAGATCCATCATGTCCAGTTACTTAATCCGATAGCACGCATTTCTGTAAAGTAACATTTACTCAGGTAACTATTTTTTTACTTTTTCAGAGACTTTATCTCTCATGTGGCACCATTCCCTAGGCCTCCTTGCCTAGGTGGCATCATTTCCTAGCCCAAAGCATCCCCGGGTTGTCCTTGTAACTCCTCAGGATTCCTCGATTTGTGCGCAACACCGTAAAACGGCTTCCGGCGGCCAATTTGACTTAAGGACATGGAAAAATTCTATATTTTTCCCTGATTCTCAATCTCTTTTCCGTAATTAATTTTCCAAGAAAATACTTTTTCGGGCTTTTCGAGCACTGTTGTTCTCCGTACAACGAAACTGCCCGCACCGGATACCGGGTAATAATTTTATTAATTACTTTATGACCCAACTAAACTTCTCTCAGTTCGGGTCTCTGACATTTGATGACTCCTGCTACCTCAAATAATTATTTCTCGGTCGTCCTGAACTCCGAAATACTTTATTTACCACTTATTTACGAAAATGCCACTAACTTTTCTACTTTTGCCATAATTTTCAAAATTCCATCACTTTTTTACTCTTTCTTAATTCCAACCTTGCCTTGGTTGACTTTGACATTTTTTTGTCAACTTTGACTTTTTTGTTGACTTCTGACCAAATTACCAAAATGTCCTTATTATTTGATGACATTTCATGTCCTAGACCTTTTTAATCAAAATGACCATTTTACCCTTGTCATTTAGCTAAATGAACATTTTACCCTTGGGTCATTCTTACTTAAAATCCTTAAGACTAAGGACTTAGTCAATCATGATCTTTCTTGTCTAGAGGCATTTTTCTTTCTATATTTTCATATCCATGGACATTAATCATCACATAATTACCGGTTTAGCCTCCAATTTTTCTCATAAGAATATACGGATATTACACAGTTGACCATGATTTGTTTGATTAAATTTAGGTAATATTGTTAAATTTTTAATGTTAACCATTGAAGTTTAATCTCTCCAAAATCTAGTTAATTAGATGATACTGTACATTGACTAACAATTAGGCTTCTCTTCAAAAGTCCAGTATTTGAAGGCCCAATATTCGAATCCATTAAATAAAATTCCTTTCGCTGCCTCCGGAGTCCTTCCATATTTTTTTCTTATCAAGAATCTGTTGCAGGAAAACTAAACCAGGATTAGTATTCACGCTCAGGTACTTCTTATTGTATGATGCACTACAAGGATTCTGTGGTTTCCCTATGATTGGTTTACTGAATTTCCCCTTTTCATTTCTTTTCTCCACAATTATTAAATAGGGCTACACTGGGAGTCAGTTTTACAGGGGCGATTGAATTTGAAGAGCGTGCAAACCAATGTCTTTCTTTTCCTTTCAACAATAGTTGAAATTTGATTCTAACAGCACAAGTAGTTATAGGCCCCTTATTTCTCTATTAATGGTTTTGCTAAACAGAAATCAAGTTGGCATTGGATAAGATGGTTCTCTTCATCTAGATAATCGTTCCTGCCTGAATTTTTTTTTTAGGTGTAGATTTTTATTATTTTAAAGTTAGGCCTAGATTTATGGAGCATGTTGCTCAAACAATTGCATCAATTTCTAGCAAATGATGACCATGTGCACAGGATAAAATCTTAAGCTTCTTGTGCAAACCAAAGAACTTTGAATTTTGTTATACTCCCATTCTTTTAGGTATTGTTTGCATAGTTGTCGTTTGCATAATTGATCTCTTCTCGTTTGAATATCAAATTTAATACTCAAAATTATACAAATAATTAAACAACCTCAAGGTCGATCTCTAATAAGAAACTTAAGTGTTTAGATATTTAATTAGCAAATTAACTTACAAAGGTTAGGAGAAAAAATGTATTGCCATCGTATTTTGAATGAATATCATTGTCTAAGCTATTATTTATTTTGATTTTCTTATCAATTAAATTGGAATACAGTAAGATAGAAAGAAATTGAATTAATATAAAAAATGCTTCCCATGAGTTATGACTCTACCCTCATTGCCTTCACTTAATATAGGTTCACTCTAAACACCTCATATTGCAACAATAAGATCGATAATGAATGGATTCAGCAAAGATAGAAGTCAGCCAACATCAAAAAGTAATATTGATCAATACTACTCTAATATTGTTCACAACAATCAGGTCTAATAGTTAATCAACCACAGAGACTGAATGAAGTTACTCTTAATCAAAAAGATAATATCTGAAACTGATCTAAATAAATCCAGTCACAATGTTCTAACCATCACCGAAAGGAAATAGAATCTAACTCTACAATCTCAACCATTTAACATTCCAATACAAATCAACAGAGATTTAAGGAGGAGAATAGAGGTTGATGAACTCCCTGTATATAGGATCGGGCTCGGCCATAGCTCTTAGGAAAGTGGAAGACTCCAGATAGACATGCTGAAGGTCGCAGCGACAATGACAATCTTCATGATTCTACAACCAGCCATAATGGACCGAAGATGATGGCTATCAAGTGCGAGAGAAGGAGGAAGAGAGACGAAGTCAGTGATGAGGGGAGAGGACAAGATCTCGAAGTGGAGAGTGAGACGCAAAAGAGAAGTGACGGAAGGATGAAAAACGTGATAGAAGAAGTGATGGAAAAAGTGAGAGTGTGGTGTGTGTAATCTGATGGTGATGGTGTAACAAATAGTAATAATAATAAGCAAATAAAAGAACACGTGTTTTGGCATGAGGTGAGATGAATTTGGAGAAGAAAGAGTTTGTGTAAAGTTGATGCAAGCTGTATTTTTCTAGTTCTTCTTCAAACACATTCAGTTTCAGTTAGTTTCTTCCCTTTCAGTTTCTCATTTCTGGTTCTCCAAAAAATTCCCAAGACGTAACCTTTTTGACATTCCTTTGGTCTCTTCAGCATTTAATTCCAAAATGTCGTGCACATTAAGTCCAAATATGATGTAGTATTATGTAATTAAAATGATAGACATTTAGGGATTTAAGGAGTGATAAGGGATCCCAAATTAGCTATTAATTCATATAATTCATATGGTGGAGAAAACTATCATGCCCATCTTACTTCTATAACAATAGATGTTCCTCTCCCCCAACCTTTTCCTGATACTTCAAAAACCGAGGCGTTTGATGGGGAAAAAACTTCAGGAGGTGGCAAGAACAGGTCTACACTCTGGATATGCATGGCATTCTTAAAGTTTTGACTTAGTCTGAACCTTCCCCGGGCACTGATCAAGCCCAGAAGGATGTCTGGACATATGCAAATAAGGTATGTGTAATAACTCTGCTATAGTTTTATTACTCATTATAGACCTTAACCACTTGAGATGGCTAGAATCACTTGGTAGCTTGAAAATTTTGGCCAATTTCAAAATTTTATAATTAATTCTAGAAAAATCCCACAAGTGTTTTAAGTCTCTAATTAAAACTTATTACACTCTTTATGGAGGAAAAATAATCATTTGAGCAAATTAAATCTCAAGCATCCCCCTTAAACTATGAGGAATTTTACTGTTTATTTTGCCCTCTAAAACAGGATTTCACGCGGCCAACTTCTAACTTCATTGCGACAAACTTTTTCTGACAACATGAAAATTCCTCTCGAGTGCACTTCACTACGGTGAACTCCTCCAGACCATAGAAATTTCTCCTTTCTAAGCACTTTCACCATTGGATTTCACCAGGGTGAGCTCTGCTGCTATCATTTTTCTAGTTTTTAGCAGAATTTTTAAAACCCATAACTTTTTGCACACAAGTACAAATTTAGCAAACTTGGATTCATTTTACAGCTTATGCCATATTATAATTGCATGCAAAATTTTATGGTCATTGGATTTCATTTGCTGATTTTATCCACTTTCGTCACAATTAAGGCCTTTGAACTCTTTATTGCTGATTTGTATGCTCAATTTCTTCCTCTTCATAATTGACTTAGTGTATGAGTTTAATTTACATTTATCCCCAAATCCATAGCTATGGGCATGTACATCAACTAACATAACACAACATGTGCAAATGTCCAACTCCACATAAGTCATCACCACTTACTCTTGCAGTTCTTTTCTTTTGCTATGGGAACTTGTGCCTATGGTTAGTCATTGGAAAAGGGTGAGATTTTAAAGAAATCCTAGTAGCAAATATTTCTAACAAATATATTAACATGTATGATTATTTGAATGTAAAGCTAGCATGCCATGAAATCTTAACAACACCTTACTTTCTCATATTAACATATATTGCACAATGCCGAGGCACATCAACTTTTGCATAGATACAACCATGCACAAATAAGGATTTACATGTCATAGGGCTACAACCCACATTAATCGCAACCAAACAACATAACAACAATCAAATACAATGTAAATGTAAAAGTTAGAGAATTTGATACCTTAAGGCTTTAACTTTCCAGTGATCACTTCAAGTTGCTTCCACTTGAACTTGGTAACTTCCTTCTAGGCAAATTATACTCCTACACATATCAACATACCATTGGCATAAACACTAGGCCAATATAATCCTTAACAACTCATAACTTAGAAACTAAAATCTTTAACATTTCATTGTGCTATTTATGGTATCAATGCTTCCAAAATTGTGGACTCGCTTTTACCTTACACAATTTCTCATTCTAAACTCAGTTCAAGCATTAAAACACACGAAATCATACTCTTCCCCCTTGAACCTCAGCTGCATGAAAATCACTGAAAATTGATGGAAATGGAATTTTGCAACGTTTCTTTGCATTTCTACCCATTTTACAACCATTTAATAACATAGGAAGAGTCTCTAGATTTTAGGGTACAGTAAAATCATCTTTGAGTAAGTGATAATCAATTATTAAAATGTTGAAGGAGCTCAATCTCTTATAAGAATAATACATATAATCTTCCATCTTTATTCCATATTATTAGTTCATATAAATGGCTTTAATTTATGCGTTTTGCCACTATCTTTTTAAGTGTGTGTTTGGTACGAAGGATTTTGGGCTAGGAAAAAGAAGAGGTGGAAGGACAAAACATATTGTAGTTTTTTTTTGGTTGGAGGCTTGATTAAACAAAATATTGGCACATCTCCCTACATGTATTTAATTTGAATATTCATTTATCGTATTGAAAGGGACTAGCCCTTCTGTTAAACCTAATCTTACTATTAATTATTTGAAAAAAAGGTTAGAAGACACTTTTAAGAAATCTATTTTTAATAGGACTAGATAATATTTAAATCTGATTTAGTTAGATAGCTATATAAAAGAAGAAAGCAAAAAACTAATGATAATTAATAATTATAATTCATGAAATAGATATTCATGGAGTCTTTGGTTTAATAAAATGATCAATTATATAAAATGATGGAAAATTATACCGCTAGAATTGATATAGAAGGAACGGGCAATGAGGAATCAGCAATAGATATGTCTTACTATCAACAAATACGACGAGCAAACCAAAAATTTCAATAAAATTTAAGAGAAAATAAGGATGCATCTTCTGTAAACTTTCATTTTCTCTTCCCGCAAAATGTTGATACATTTTCCATTTATTGTGAAGGATCACTTGTTTATTTTCTGTGAAATTTGTGGTGGATAAGTATAATTTCTCCTTAAAATTCTCGCTATCTTGAAGCTATGCTATTAATATAATAAATTAAATATTCATGGTGGCCGACGTGGGCTCTAAAAAGAGTGACTTTTCAGTTTTTTATATTAAAAAAATGAAGGGCACTTTTACAAAAACAACAACACTTTAAAAAACTGAAAAGTCACTCTTTTTCTCTCATTCATAATTATAGAATTTTTCTCAACAGCTTCCACCGCGGCCACGGCCAAAGACACCGCCATCACTACCAGGAACGACAACTGAATTACGCTGAAATTGATGACGACAGCTAATTCATATATATATATATATAAGCACTCTTTTATTTTTTTATTTTTGAATTTATTATTATATAGTTAGTGTTATATATGTGAGCTCTTGATTATAGTTAAAATAAGTATCTCTTTATGTATTAATTCTTCATTGCAAATTACATGGTTGGTTAGAGGTGGGACCTATGATAATAAGGATGATGATGATGCTACTACAACCACCTTATGCGAGCTTTCTAGGGTAGGATATTTGATTGATTATTTGTTTACTTTCCATAAATAAGAGTGCTCTTACAGCTATTGTGATGAATAAAATAAAATATCCTTTTAATCATATTTATGAGATGAAGAGAGAATGTTTAATTTGGTTTTATTTATTTATCACAATACTATTAAAATTTTTATACATATAGACTGTTTTATCCTTCATTTATTATTATGTTAACTTTATTTCTATAAAGTATATTGTATATTAAATAAGGATAAAATTGGAAAGTTCTTATATTTTAAAGTAAAGTCAATGGATGATATTTAGAAAATGAAATGAATGCTTTCCCTTATATTACATGAAATCTAAAAAATATAAGTTGTATTTTTATGGATTGAAAAATGCAGCTTATAAATTTTGTAATTTACGTGGATTGTTAGAAAAAAAATGATTGTTAAAATATCTAATTGATATGTTAATTTTATCCCCGTTTCAATTCCATGTCTAAATTTTTAGAATTTTTTCAAATCATAAATATTTTTCTATTAAAGATAATTATATTTGAGACATTATTAGTTATCAATTAAATTAGACACTTTTCCTAAATTACCTAAATTGTCGACAGCTAGGAATGGATGCAGTGATGTTTTATTGTAGAAATAGCCCACTTCAAGGTGTTGGGTTGCCTGACAATCCTACTTGAAGTATTATTAATTATAAATTAAATATAGACACTTTTCGTAAATTACCTAAATTACCGATTGTTAGTATTGGAGGCAGCGATGTTTTTCTGTAGAAATAGCCCACTTCAAGGCGTTGGGCTGCCCATTTCTACCAAAAACAAATTGAATTATGTGTAGTTGGGTCATATCTCCTCCCCAAAGGCAAAGTGTATTAGAAAAATGGGTCTATTGAAACCATATGTGCATTAGCAAGGTATGATGAGTGTACATAGGTATGTATGTATATGTCTCAAATTCAGCCAAAATAAATAGATGTCTCATTTGTACCAAAAAAAAAATAGATGTCTCAAATTGGTGACCGAATTTCAATATCAATCACATAAAAAATAAAAAATGGGTATAGTAGTTTTTATATAAATTAGAAGCCATAATATATTACATTAGATTTTAGCTCAAGTTCTAGGGCCTCCTCGTTTCTCTTTTCAAAAATAACAAAATAACTTGCTTGGTGTTTTTAACAAGTTATTTTGAAAAAAAAACATAAACTTTTGTTAAAAACTAAAAAAAATGAATTTTTAGTTTTTTTTTCTTTTGCATTTCTTAGCTTTTGTTTGAGTTTTCATAAAAGCTTCACCCTCCGATTTCAGTATGTTTATTTACATAATTTTTAAAAAAGTTATCTAAACAGAATTTTTTAAGCTTAATTTAAGAAATATTACTATAAAATAATTTTAAAATTGTTATTATTATTGACCCATATGAATTCTCTGCAGAATTCGCAGCTATTTAGGTCAAAAGCATCGATTAATATCAATGATAATTTTTTTGGGAGATGAATGTAGCAAATCTACCCACATAATTTTTATCCAAACTAATTTGTTTGTCTCATAAATCGATATATAATCTAATAATATATACAACTATTTCAATATATATGCCATATTTAAGTAACTTATTTAACAATTTTAAAAAAAGTCAACTCACTTTTAGATCGGATGTAGTATTAGCCAATAACTAGACCTTGTAGTCTACTGGTATAAACACTTCTAAGGAGAAGATTGTGGGTTCAATCTAGAATGTTATTTTAAATTGTTGGTGCCTTCTTAGAAAACTTGTATTAGGACCTGGGAGCCTAGCATAATTCTCTTTCCTTATTTAGGATTAAGATGCTAATGTCAATAAATTTTATAACATTATCTATATTAAATGCGATTTTAAATGAAAAAAAATATAAAGAGTTACATTTAGACATTAATCACGAGTAAAATTGACAAATAAACCTTAGAGCTCATTTGGTGACAATTTGCTTTGATAGAAATGGATACTATATTGATATGAAAATTAGGTTTAAAATTGTGTTTGCTATAACATGAAAATGAGACCTAAATGTATTTATTTTAGATTGAAAGATCATAATACCCTTCACTTTTTTCAATACAAAGAACCAAGGTTGGCACACTCCATCAATAGCGTCAAAAAGCACATTTTTTTGTAAGATGAGATAAAACTTTCTTACGTACTTACCTCGTAGGCGTAAATCACGTTTGGAAAAATTTCACCGTTAATTTAAAAAGACACATGGTTCCCTCCAATCACCAATGCCGCTAGAACTCACTCCCCACTCAGCCACCACAATCCATTCAAGAAGATAAGGAGGGAGAAGCGGCTAATTAAAGGTGGAGATTTGATGAGAAGATGAATCCTCATCAGATCTATTCCCACCGCTTTGAAAATGATGAAGGGAAAACCATTGTTATTATTGGAGGAGGTCTCTGTTGCCATTGCACACCGTCGGCCACTGAGACGAATTGAGCTGGTGAGACGGGACGAAGAGGTAGAGGTAAAAACGAGATAGGTTATACGATAGAAAATCATATTCATACGAACTCAAATAAAACTCTTATTATGTACTTACCTCATAAATTATAAATCATGCCAGAGAAGTGATTTATACTACCTATTCAAACAAGTATTACAAAACTTGACTTTTGTGACCTTATATCAATTTTAATGAAAATGATTTTCAAAGTCAGTATGTCTTTATTGTACTAAACAAACATTGCTATGGAAATAAATTCCACTTCGATATCCATTTAGCCTACTTCCATCATACCAAATGTGACCTTAATGCCATCGAATATTGTAGCTTGTTATCAAGTTACTTGTACATAGCACAATATGTCAAGCATTCCACTGCTTCAGAGATTTTACATGAACAATTACATTGCCATAACTAATTAGTACAACCGGCCAATATTTATTACAAATTGAAGTAAGCAGAACATACAGAGGTACAACAACATTAAAATAGACCTTATTTCCTAGTAAAGCATTTGCTTGGTTGGCTCAAATAGAGACCTTAAATAATATGTTGAGTACCAGATATCATAAAAGAGCTTAAATTTCAAATATAAAAATATAGCTACGGGTAAAACTGAAAGCACAGAAATGATGCAAGGAACCCACTTTAATTTTAAGCCATGGTTATAAGTCACGAAGAAAGCACTACTAAATGTTACCATCATGCTTATTATTGAGATTAAGAGTGTTATCAATCCAAGCATTAACTTTGAAGGTAGGGACTTGTAAAAGTCATTCACTGCATAACCTGATACGAGGATTGATAAGAAGGCTACTATGGAAGCTGAAGATGAGGTCACTGCAATGGCATCTGATATTGCAAAGATCATAAATGATGGCTTCCTTAAATAATTAGGAGTTCCTGAGTTATCGTTAATGCCACCTGGTACACTAAATGCAGCTGCAAGCACTCCGGTAGTGACTAGAGTTGAAACAAGCATACAAGAGTTAGCTGTTCTCATCATCCATGACTCTGCATCTTTACGTAGTCCAGCGTGCTCCTTAGTGAATAACTCCTGAGGAGTTTCACCTTCCCAATTTTTCTTATTGATGTATGATGGTAACACTATCTTCCTCACTTCCTGCGATATCAAATTAATTAGAGATTGTTTGCATATATTCTAGCCATTGTTAAACCATGATTATTTGTATCTCTTGTATGGTTCTAGTGTATAGTAGTGGGTCTGTGTGAGCCCGTGTATTTGAGCCCTGTTAGATATTAATCTCAATTAGTTATTCATCATAATAGGCTTTATATAAAGAAAGTCTCCTACCATTGCGCAGAGAGAGAGAGAGTGAGTAGTTTGGTATATCAAAGTCTAACCATGTTGGTTTCTTTATCTACCAATAGGTCTACTCCCTCCTCCAGCACTAAGACACATTCACTTCTTAGTTCCTTTAGCTAATAAGCTGTGATCAAGTTGGATCATGATAGCTATCCCATTTGGGATACCTATGATCGAAGGCAACAGACTCTAATTGCATTAACATAGACCCATTATAGACTAGAAACATATAACATATATAAACAATCATGCTTTAAGAGCCATGACATCGTATTTGCCATTTCATGGATGATAAGGAATGAGTACCTGAAACCATAACAATTCGAGCTTCATTTGAAAGGCTGCTCCGGAGACCACTTCGAGTCGATTAGCCGGTGCTAACTTTGCAGCCAAATGTAATATATTGTTTTGATAGCTGTCTACATATTTCAATATGATATGCTTATCTCCACAATATGCATAAATGAGACTGAAGATTTTAGGATGGCGATTCAAAACAGCAATGTGAATTATACTTTGTTTATTTTCGTTGATATCCCAAATGAAATCAGGGTAATCCTTCATAAGCGTAGATAAAAAGTTGAAATTCCCCAGTTTTGTTGCATCAAATAGTAGTCTTGATGGCTCATCTATGACTTTTCTGATTTCCGAATTTGACTGTGCTTTACTGAGAACTTGTTCCCACAGCAAACGAATAAGTTCAATTGCAACACTATTATTCATACCTGGGATACATAATTTGATGCATTGAACATGTCAAATAAATTTGAAGTTAGGAAAAATAGATGGTGATGATATATTTTTTTTAGGTGGGGGCGGGTGAGCAGCATATTGATAGTTCATATGTTAAGACCAATTGTTTTAGTCTTCCATTAAATTAATTTACTTACCTGAATGTGGGAGTTGATTTTGATGTGTTGGGCTATCGCATCCCAAACCTGTTGTCTTCCGAGCGATGATATGTAAACCTGTTAAATAATCTTCATTCCTTGCAAATGCCAAACTTGGCCTCTCATTTAGCATTTTCAATGGTAAATCTAAGAAAATTTGAAAATGTAGTAAAAAATGCAATTCCTAAGAAATTATATGATGTCAGACGGTTTTATAAGAAACATGAAGCTACATATCAGCTCAGATACTTGGTAAAAAGGGAGAAAGACATATAAGTAGCAGCAACAATAAAAAAGGCTGTCCTACTTGATGAGGTCATCTATATAAATCACACGATGCCATTGAGCTCAATAAAAAAATCAAATGATTTGATAGATTGTTAACTAAGATGTCTAGCTCAATTACCTTATCCTTTTAGTTCTTTTTCTTCCTTTTTCACCAGGTTCAAATAGTTTGATCAACCTTTCTCTGAACATATCCAAATTACCTCAAACAATTTTCTTCAGTGTTTTCTTGAATATGTACCACTCCAACTTTTCCTCAAATAAACTCATTATGAATCTTTTTATTTTTCTTACATGACCATACATCCATCTCAATATTATCATTTGAACTACCCCACTTTATGCACATGTATCCCTTTTAAAGCCTAACATTCACTACCATAAAGTATTACGGGTCGAGTAGCAGTAGATAAGACTGTCCTTTTACTTTATCAAGTACCTTTCAATCACATATAACTCCAGTTTCTTTTCTCCATTTAAACCACCTTGCTTAAATTCTATAATTAACATCTCATCAATTTCAACATCTTTTTGTTAAATTGATCTTAAATATCTGAACTTTGTTACTTATAGAATGACCTAATCTCCCATTTTGATATCTAATTCACTCATAACTCTTCTTTTATTAAAATGTCAATGCATGTATTCTGTTTTACCCCTACTCATCAGGTGAAACCCGTTGATTACAAGGACCTTCTCCATACCTCAAGTGTAGAGCTAATCTCTTCTATTGACTCAACCATAAGAGCAATATCATCAACAAAAAACAGGCACTTGTGATTTCTATAGGTTTTCAAGGAAGATTTTAATTACTCAAAATTCTAATAACAATGCAACTAAGAAGTATATAATGACAATTTGAAGTACAAGAGACACGATATGTGTCTCACTTGTCATTGAGACTTTTTGATGATTAAATCATTTTCTTGGGACCTCATAGTAATTCCCCTATTAAATTTTATAGCAAAATCATCTAAATAGCCTTTTCAAATATAAAAAAAAATGAAAACGACAATAAAAAATTTAACTTTCGAATGATAACAAGTAGCTAGTGACAACTAATTTCAATGTGGGCTATTAAGTCATTTGATCAAAAAACTTAATACTAGAATAATCTATAAAGACTTCAAGGGAGTTAAGCCATTTTGATATTTCTATATTTCAATGTTCCTTTTATTTAATATCATGCACCGGTTACTTATTTGTACCCTACAGATACTTCACCAATTTAGTGTATTCGTACTTTATAGACAACATATACTTACCATAAATATCAGAGTCAATGCAAGTGAGGAATACCTCATTCCATTCCGCTTCTTCAAAATTTTCATCAATAGTGATAGAGTATAGATAGTTTGCCACATCAGCTTTTCCATGTAAAGCAGCAAAAAGAAAAGGAGTGAAACCTGATCCACCTCTTATTTTTTGTAAGAAATGATTTCTTTCACACATTAATTGTACAATCTCCAAGTTTCCTGAAATAGCGGCAAGGGAGAGGGCAGTGTTTCCCCTCAAGTCTTGTAAATCCAAGGCTATGTTGTTAGCATCCATCAAGTCTACAAGGTCCTTCACAAACTGTAAATGTCCTGCTCCTGCTGCTATATGAAGTACTGTTGACCATCCTCGTGTTATGCCAGCATTCAGAAGCATTCTATTATGATCTAGCAACATGGGCTTAGCTTTTTCCCAATTTCCTTCCAATGCATAGTTAAAAAGAGGCACACCTAAGTTCAAGTAGTTGTTTCTAGCCTCCACTGAAACGCAAGTGATTGATTTGATTGTGAAATTCTGAGACTAATTTTTTGGGATATGATTAATTTATGAGAAGGGTTTATTTGGAGAGCCCAAATAAAAAAAGTACGGTCTAAATTATACAAAAATTCCATGAACTTTATATCATAAGTAAATAACCTCCATTGCCAACGAAATTTTATGATAACCCTCTCTCTAAACTTGTACATTTATACAGAGAACTTCTATGTTTTTACTTTGGGTTCAAGTCCAATTTTGCTTAGGAAATTTTTACTCAGGAGCAATGTTGCCTTATAAATTTTTCAGGAGCAATGTCATTTTGAAAGTTTAAAATTTGTAGTAATTTAGCTCCAACTATTATTTATGGTCTAGTATAACTGTTATTTGACCAAATATGCCGAGATGACATGTCATCCATTTCATTTTTGTTAATGTGCAAATTTATCCTAAAATTTTTCACTCAAGAACAATATTACCCTGAAAGTTTTTACTTAGGAATACCGTTGCCTTAGAAATTTATTGGGATCAATATTGTCATGAAAGTTTTTGAATTGTAGCAATGTCACCCTAATCGTCATCCAATTAAGCTTGACCATTAGTTGACTATATATTATCGATAATAAGGCTGATAGAAACCCTCTATCGCTAAACCCTAGTAACACAAAGATAGGTGGGTACCTCGTGGATTTTCTCTTTACAATATAAGTTGCTTTCACTTTTTTTGTTTTCTCTCAACATTTAGACAAGTTGCATTTTTGTAACTTCGTTTTCTTATTTATAAATCTAACATGGAAAAAATGAGAGAGATGATACATAAATATGTCAAATCAACATATTTTCTCTTTGATCTTTCTTCACCATATTATTTTCTTTCACCTCTTTGATTTTCTCAAATAATTTAGATGAGATACATTGTTTAATTTTTTCCTTATTTATAAATCTAACTTGGGAAAAAGATGAAGCAGATGCCATGTGGGCATATCAAATCAGCATATTTCACCAACTAATAGATAAACTTAACTTGAATAACAGTTGAAGTGAAATTGCTACAATTTAAAAAGTCTCCTCCTTAGAGCAAACTTTTATGGAAAATTTGCATTTAACACCAAAACAAAAATGATGTGAATGCCATGTGGGCTGCCAACGTAGCATATTTGGTCAATTAATAGTCAAACTTAACCTTAAAAGAGAATACTTATTGAACTATTTTAAAATGACAACAAAACATTTAAATACTGACATTTTGATTTTTTAATTAAAAACCTATAAATTAAAATTATTTATTATGTCATAAAAAAGGATTTATAATAAATTATATTGCTAAGTTATAAACAAGTATTTTTTACTACCTTATTTTTATGACGTGGCTTATTAGCAACAAAAATATTGCCAAACAAGCTTATTAGCATCTGAAAATATAAATGGAAAAAAATTATTAGTGTGGATATGAGATGAGATGTGTGTTTTTATATCATTTTGGTTTCAAGTATAAAAATAAATAAATGTAAAATGGCGCATGATTTAAAATTTGTCAAAATATCAAAGGATATCACATATCACATTAATATTTTTCAATAGTATTACAAAAATCATGAAATAATTGAATCCATTAGACATTCGAGAGAGTGGAAAGAGTAGTTGAATTACTTGTATTTTGTAAAAGGTCAAGGCAAGGTCTTTTAAAGTCAGCCAATTCTACTCTCCGTAGTTGAAGTTGGCTAGAGCTTTCAGGAGGATTCACTGCATCACCATGTGGCGTAGCCATTTATCTGCAAATTTATACACATTAACTAAAACTGCGATAATAATGTGTATATATATATAAAGATTAATTAGTAGTAGTAGAAGTAGTAGTGATAGTTGTTTTAGTGGTAGTAGTTGTGGCAGCAGCAGTCGTAAGAGCAGTAGCACTAGCAGTAGTAGTCATCGTGGTTGTTGTGGTGGTGGTGGTAGGAGTAGTAGTAATAGTAGGAGGAGGAGGAGTAGTAATTGTAGTAGTAGCAGGAGTGGCAGCAGGAGTAGGACTAGCAGCAATAGCATAACAGCATAGGAGCAGCAGCAGTGATAGTGGTGGTGGTGGCAGTGGTAGTTGTGGTGGTGGAAGTGGTAGTGGTAGAAATGGTCGTCGTCGCAATAGCAGCAGTAACATTAGTAGCAGTGGCAGTGGTGGTGGTGGTGGTGGTAATGGTAGCGGTAGTGGTAATAGTAGCGGCAGTAGCAGCAGAAATAGTAGTAGTTGTTGTCGTGGTGGTGGTGGCAGTTGTGGTCTTCGTGGTTGTGGTAGTAGTAATGGTAGTTGTCGTGGTAGTCGTAGTGGTGGTGGTCGTAATTGTAGTAGGAGAAGCAGCAGCAACAATAATAGAAGTAGGAGGAGCAGCAACGGTAGTAATGGTAGTGGTGGTGGTGATCGTGTTGTAGTGATAGTGGTTGTGGTGGTGGTGGTCATAATGGTGGTTGAAGTGTCCGTAATGAAAGGAGGATGCTAATTGAAATACTTATTTTACCTTATGGAATGGTTTTATATGTTCTTGTCTGTGAGAATGTAAGGGAATATATATAGAGATGTGAGAGAACCTAGGGGGTCAAGTCATTTCCAATAATTGAGTTAAATATAGTAGGGCATAGAAACCAAGTGGTTTCCATCACATACCTCCCCCCAAAACAAAAAAGAAAAAGAAATTTAGAGAGGCGGGTTGTTACGGCATATAATATATAATAAATAATTTAGTGATACTATGGATGTTCGGCGAGAGATTACTTATAACTATCTGATTGGCAACCAAAATTATGTGATCGAATCAGAAGTGGGTCTGAATCATGCGCTTTTGTTTTTAATGTATACCGGAAACCATTACTTAAGTAAAGCAATACAACAGCTCACGAGGGTAGGATTATCCCTTCAACCTCCATCTGAAGAACAAGAGATGGTGGTTGCTCATAGAAACAAAAATTTTCTACTAGATTATGAGCCATTTTGGCTAACTTGTCTGCCAATCATGCGCTTAATATCAACTTCTAAGTAATATGATTTATTATAACTTTATATTGAAAATCTTCATCACATATTACCAATATAAATCCTTATATTTTTTAATCTTCAAATCCGAGCTATCGCCACCATTTCTCTTTCATTCCCTTGTACTGTTCAAAGGATCGCGCGCATATATTTTTGTATGCGCATGCGCGAACCCCTTTTCATACTAAAAACAGCTAGTGCCTGGGTCCAAATTGTGGGTCACACACAGCGAAATATATGACCTATATTATCTCAAGAAAATATGAGACTTTTCAATATACCCTGAACCACACAAACGCTCTCTCTCATTAGTTGAGCGAATATTATATGTCTTACAGTAGAAATATTATCAAATTACATAGTAATGAGAATGGTTGTCGGAATAATGCATGAGAGACGTGGCCTACTAAAAGTAGATTATTAATTTGGTCGAGTAGTAATCTTCATCATTATCTCTTTTTTTAATTCCATCTGTGTCCACTCGGTTAATTAACTAAAAGTCTTCGAATTTACGAAACAGAAAATGTTCCGCGTGCTTTGAAAAGTAGATAGCTATATAGATTAATGATTCAAAGAATAATTATGAATCCACACACAGCTCTTTTTGGTCTTCCACTGTCAAAAGTGTAGAGAATTAATAATGAAATTTAGTTTATTTTTTATTTCGTTCTTTCCAACATGCTCCTAGGTCTCAATTGTAAACTGTCCCCACGCTTGGGACAACTGATGACAAGAAAAAGGAAAAATTAAGCTGAAATTATTTGCTGTTATGGTTAAAGCCAACTTATATGTTTTATACAATCCAAACATTAAAAATTACTGTCATTTATTCTGCAATTCAACATGGGAAATGGTATGTGAGAACTCTCTGAAAGAGATGTTAATAAAGGATATAGGTTTAAGATACAAAAATGGTGACATACTTTTTTCAAATGTGCACCTGCCACTGTAAACTTTACTTGGGTGAAACAAATGCTCATGACCTTTTAAAAATGAGGCAAAACCACCTATGTTAGTTTGGGGGAAACGTTCGTCATCACAATATGCTAGGTGCGCCACACAGCACTATTTTTTTAAAACGATTATTAAAAAAAAAAAGCTCTAATTTTTTTTTTGGATAACTTGCGCCTTCTTCACTGACGGCGCCTTCTTCCTTGTCTTCTGTCACCCCCCCCCCCAACC
>JANTPZ010052280.1:0-13642 GCA_025593235.1 Vachellia pachyceras | reverse complement strand
AAAAGTCATATAGATATATCAATGCAAAAGGATAAAACTCACATTAGTTGGCAGGTGAAGCAGGGTAGTTATCATACTATCAGACACTTACCAATCCATAAATCCAATCCAGCAATGTAAAAAACTCCAAAATAATAATAAAATATATTTTCAATAGTGGCCTATTTTAAAAAATATGGGCTACCCGCCAACCCGTCGGGCTAACCCGTCATGGGTTTGACCCATATGGGTTCGGGCTAAATATACCCGCATCAAAACGGGCCTCATTTTTCATAACCCAACCCACCATGATCATAGGTTGGACGGGTTTAGCCCATAGGTAAAATCCGTATTACCGGCTCTACCCGTGGCAGAAGTACTTTTCATATTGCCATTATCCATCTTGGAACCCATTCCCATACTCGAGGAACATTCACTAGGAGTTAACACCACTTTACTCGCCTCATTGCCAACGTTATCCACTCGATCCACGTGCATGAAATAAATGGTTTCACCATTCCCATGCACATCCTTTCCGTCGCCTTCCTGACTTGTCACCTTCTTGGCCAGAAAAAAATCCGGCAACGCATCTTTCCGTATTTTCCGAGCAGCAGGAACACGGATTGACGAATCATACTTCTTATGTTGCACAAATTCGTCACCCTGATAACTACAAGATTTTCCATCGTGTCCCAGTCGTCCACAAGAATAACAGTACTTAGACAGCTTTTTGTACTTCACCTTAACCCCAATATTCTCCTTCTTCCCTGGTCGAGGCACGCTAAATCCAACCACCAAAGGTCTGTGAATATCCATTTCAACCTTTGCTCTTCCAAAACTACGCTTGGGGCCATTAATATCTTCAGGATCCTCCAATTCGATCACCTTACCGATTCTATCTGCCATTCTCCTAATATTAGTTCTTGTCATTCCTTCAGGAGGTACATCATGAAACTGCACCCAGAAAAAACATGTGTTAAAAACTAGCTCACTATCTGGAGTAAAAGGTGGTCGAAACTGAAGAGCCAAAATATTGTTCCTTATAAACCATGGTCCCTCATCCATAATTCGGTTAGCCTCCTCCCTTTTGCCAAAAGTGAAAGAAAAACAAAACAATATTTTTGCTTAGTATTTTAATTTAAAAATAGAGTGCAGCTTGACTCCACATACACCAGAAAATGGATCATGTCATTAAATTAAAATAGTCAATGACATATGAGGATATTAGTTAAGTTGGTTAATATAATAAAATGAAGAAGAAGCTGCTATTTACACTCGCCAAATGGAAAGGAAAATGGGATGAGGAGGATCCAAGGCTGAAGGCTTCACAAAGCCAAAAGACGTTGGAGCGTTTAAAGCAGAGCAGATTTTATTATTTCCTTTTTACCCGTTTTGCCGTCGTCAGAATCTCATTCTCAGCGTTGGATCAAACAATAAATGGCACATATTCAATATTTTATGAATATCTTCTTGTAGTATTTTATAAATTAATTTTTTTATGATTTGAATTTATTTATTTATTTTTATAATAATGCTTTTCCAAAATAATAAATCCAAATCATTCATTTTCATGCAGAGAAATGTGATTCTAAAAAAAGAAATAAATTTTTTTTAAATTTCATTAATTATATCTTAAAAACAAAAAGACTCAAGTATAATATATATATATACATAATGTGTATGTTTAGGAAATCTTTCACTAACAGTACATGTAAGTCAAGACAAATGGCATTTTAAAATCCGTAAAAAGCATATTAAAATCTATAAAAAAAGTCTCGAAATTTATAAATTCTTCTTGGATTCCGTAAAATCTTCTCGAAATTCATAACTCCTTTTTCTCAACGGATATCGCTCTTTGTCACCTTCACGTACCAACGGATCTCATCGTCACAGAAGCATTGAACATTAGATCTCATTGTCAAAAATCGAAGCATCGAACGGATCTCATCTTCAGAGAAGAGGGGAGAGGCCTGGTTATCATCATGTGTAACCCCGTGAATGAATAATGTAATAAACAAAACCACAAGTACATACGTACGTACGTTCGTTCAGCATAGGATTAAAACCATGATCGATCAAATAATTTTGTGTGCGTGTGTGTGGCGTATCAGCGCAAGCCTGCCGTAGTAACTTGGGTTTCTGCATCCGCTCCTTTATATAACAAGATATGAACAGCAGATCATAGTATGCTTTAATTATAAAGGAACATATATATGATCAACTCAAACAAGCCACGTAGATAGACGACACGCATCACTGTACGTATACTCACTGCATGCAGCGACTTTAAGACCAAAATTGATGAGCAAAATAAATTAAAGATATACAAGAATATGTTTTTTGGGTTCTTTGAGATGATTTTATCCACTAACTGAGCAATGTGTCATTGTCGTTTGATTGCTGATCAAGGCTTGCCGTCATTGCCTATTTGACTTTTAGAGAATGTATTTTCATAAAATGTATTTATATTTAAATAAATATTGGATTCAAAAAGTATTTATTCTGTCAAAAAAGAGTTTTTTTTCTTAGAATATATTTTGAAAGAATGAGTTACCAAAAGCTAAAATCTGTACGCTAACAGACTTTTAAATCCAAAATGTATTTTGAACCCCAAATAGTTCTTGCCAAACACCTGCAATGGCTTAACGATTATGCTTACCGCCAGAAATGGAAAATAAATAGATAATATGCATGTTTGGGAAGAATTTCTTCCCAACGGTACACGCAAACCAAGACAAAATCATCTCGAAATCCATTAAAACCATTTTGAAATATGTAAATTCTTCTTGAAATCTGTAAACTCATTTCTCTCAACGGATTTCTAAACACACCCACTACAATCATTGAAATATCTAGGAGATCTGATTGTACTTATGTCAAAGTATAAATAACAATTTAGTTTCTATCTTAAAAATTTACAAAATTGACATCCTTGTAAATAAGGATGGGAATTGCGGGTTGGGCCGGCCGCCACTCGAGTTGGATGCCACTCTCAACCCGCGAGTTGAGCCGGGGGGTTGGCGGGTTAGCCTGCTTTTTATTTTTATTTTTTAAAAAAAATATATTTTTATACTTTTTTTGCTTTTTTTCATCTCAATATTTTTTACAAAGAAAAAGTAATATGAAATTCTATTTTTAAGAAATTATTGAACACTTATTAATAATATTAGAAAGAGAATAATATAAATATGCAATCTTATAGGAAAAAATTGAGTAAAAAAGGAAAAAGAAATTTATTTTTTTAAAAAATAAAAGTTGGCAAGGGCTGGAGTTTTTCAACCCACCAACTGGTGGGTTGTTAGTGGGCTGGCCCGCATGCCCAACCCTACTTGTAAAGGTGCTCGTGTGTGCGCTCTCTCTCTTCTTTTCTTCAAGCTTTCTCTTTTCTGGTAATGGAATAGGTCCTACCAGGGAGATTGACAAAAAATGAAATGCATTTAACGTTAACCAGTTGATTTTTTTTTAAATTGTAATTTTTTAAATTAAAATTAAATTTAAAAAATAGTTGAAAGATTGTTTTTATTTTTCATTATGCATTTACTAAAATAATTTTTTAAAAATATAGGCTCTTAAAAAATTAAATATAGGCACCCAAATTAGATGTGGATGGTCCAGATGCAATCAGCTCTCCCTACTAAGCATTTGTAACCTCTATTATTAAATTATTAATTTTCATAAGATGCTACCGATCCACTTGACAATTTCTGTTTATAGACCCGTTTGGAAAAACGGTGGAGAAATGCTTTTATCAATTACGAGGTAAATGTATGAAGGATATTATCTCGATTTACGAGAAAACATTGTTGAACGTGCGTTTAGAATGTTTATAAGCTTTCCCAAACACCATCATAAGATAATAGACAATGAAGAGGGAGTTCCTTATCTATTTATCTTCAAGTATTTTGGAAAATAGAACTCACTCATCACTCTTTAAGGTGGATAATTTTTTAAGGACATTTTATTTTTCTTAAAAAATTAAGATTAATCTAAGTTTTGATCCAAACTATGGCACTCTAACATAAAACATTACCTAAATGATTCCTTCATATAATTGTAAAAACGATGACAAATAGCATACATTAAGGTTGCTCATATCAACGAGGTTTTTAGTCTCCCTGAATAAATAAACAAGCACACATAACACAGCTACTTTTCCTATAGGCAGCAATTATTGAAGATCACAAAATGTAGGCTCAAATATTACAAAAACCAATTTTGAGGGGAAAAGAAGAACGAAAGAAAGACACGTAGAGAAAATATACAATCAGACATGACCGGAAGGGAGTGATTCAGGAACCTTTGTAATAATGGATTTCAGAAGATCCATGTACAGTGGAAACTGTTCGATTGCATACATGGAAACAGGAAGACAAGTGGGGGTATACAGAGCAAACAATGCCGTATTGAATCTGTCCTCAAGCACGAAGAAGTGTGCGGCGCAAAAAATATAAGCATTGAGCAAAGGACACAAACATCGAGCTTAAAGCCAGAAGAATCTTGAGCGGTAAATTTTTCTTAAAATCTCTGGGTAGTTTTCTAGAGGTAGGTATGGAGAGGAATATGATCAGTGCAGTGACAGAGAAGCAGAGACCAATAAGTGCAGTGATGGCGAAGAGTTCAAATGCCGGCCGTCACTCCAAGGTTGGTTTTCCAGTATCGCTATTGGTGCCGCCCGGCACCTGGCTCGACGTTGCAAAGGAAACTCTGGCAACCAGCGCAGCCACCACTGAGCAGGATTCAAACGTTTCCTTTAGCCATTCACTACTGTCTTTAACCAGCTTTTCATGGCCTTTAGTGAAGATTTGTTCGGGATTTTCTTCTTTCTTGTTGCTAAGGGAAAGGAAGTGGTGCGGCGACAACGATTTCACATACTGCAGTTCAAATTCCATTGTTAAGATACGCGTGTGTGTGTGTGTGACAATGCTTATCTAGTAAGTAAATTATGTACCTCATACCACTTGATTTCCCATTGCATCTGCATGGCATTGCCATGAATCTGCCAAGGATGAAACATGGATCCCTCGTACTTTGTTGCCAAGTACAATATAGTATTTTCATCAGCATCCACCGATTCAATCAGGTCAGCCCAAAGATTAAGCTTTAATTCTTTTTGTACTTGTTTCTGAACTGCCTCAATAACCCTGGGCTGTCTGTTCTCCACCGTTACCTGCAATATATTTTTGTTCTTTGATGTGGTATCGTATATGGTCGCCGAAAATTGGGATAGAATTTCGTTCACTACTTCAATTACGCCTTTCTGGGCTGCCACCAGCAACGGTGTGTAAGTTTCTGTGTCCCCACTTGAAGTCTCTGTGTCACCGTCCTTGCCTGCTGTTTAAATTTATCCATCCACCAATACTATTACTAAACATCAATTATAGAAAATTCAACTGTAGACTATATATATACCCTTTTGGGTTTGTTTCTTGATTTTGCTCTCTGGGATCAAACACCAGTCGTTTTCCTGGGTCTCTTCCTTCAGTAATGTATGCTTCATTATGCTTTTCCATGAGCACCTTCAACATCAGAACACTCAATTCATGCTTTTCTTTCTCTTCCCTTATTTTGTTGACTATCTTGCCTGTCAAGTAATTAAATTCATACAAGATGAGTACCGATATGAGTTTAACTTTGACAAACACATGAGTGCAAGAAACGAAAAGGGGGTGCGCGCGCGCCCACACACACACATATATATATTTACCAAATCCCGAGAAGTGAAACAAAGTTAGGCAGACATAGACTATAAGCTCGTAACAGGTAGTATAATTCTGTGGAATACTTTCATTAGTATAGGAGTTATATGGGGCCTCTGGATCCACTCCTTCCTTCTTTCCTGCGCACCAACAGATCAAGAATGCTTGATTACATCAGATGTCAAAGCAAAATGCATTACACCTTTTATTAATGAATTTTTTTGGCTTTTTTACCGCCTTGGCTGCCTGATGATTTGGCATGTCCCCGCATACAGTCCTTAGTTTTCCCGAGAATTGTCACATATATGTTTGTGATTATATATAAAAGGGTTAATTAATTTAAAAACGAAAACACGTGATATGAAAACTTAATTACTAATTAAGAGAAATATGGAGTTGTACCCCAGATGAATTGACAACATATTAGGTAGTTATCACAGGCTAGGCACTTGGGTTCCTATGCCTTATCAGCTGATTTTGTGGAAGTTAATAAAGTACGATCCGGATCATATTTCGGCGGATCCACAGGGACACCTTTCCTCCGAAAAGCAATACTTATTTTGCAGAAAGGCTTAAATTATAAATTAGCAATACACAGGATAAAGCTGCCAATTCATTTTTTGTTATTTCTTCCCCGAAAAGAATACTAGCTATACATATGATGCTTTAAGTACCAAGATTATATTAATCAGTGTTAGTGGTATGCTTACAGTAGTATATGATTTTCTTCCACCAGGAGAGTCTCAGGCCACTTTTGAAGGCAGAAGGTTTGCTGGCAAGGACATGAAGAGGAGTCATTCCCTTAGCATTGAATTTGCTCATTAGATCTGGGTACAGATCGATCATGTGGAATGCCAAATCTGCTGGGGTGATTATGTTAACAATACAACACAAATAATCAGATTAATATATCATCAAAGAAACGTACTAGCTAGAGATAAGTGATCGATGGATGCTCACCAAAATGCTCTCTCCCAATGATAGAGTGAAGGGCAGTATTTCTAGAATGTCGGTTCTTGTAAGGAATAGATATGGTACTTCTAGGTCTTCTTGGTACAAGAACCGAATGAGCTCACTCCTGAACTCTTAAACACTCTTAAAACTCTTAACTCAACTCTGCTTAAAACATAAATGAAGCTCCCAATTTATAATGTTTAGGAGCTGTAAAAACAGGACTTTAAGGTGGGGATTTCACACTGCATTGTCAACAAAATCTGCTTCTCCATGGTCAATGAAAGCTGCTGCATGTTTCCTCTATTTTTCGGTGGCTTTCGGTGCTGTATCATTCTCCCCTGGTTGGACAGGACTCGCCCTCGAGTCAACTTAGCCATCATCGTCAAGATGGGGTGACAAATCAGCAATGTTGAAGGTGACAGATATGCCATATACTCCTGGTAGCTTGACCTCATGGCATTATTGTTGATCCTTTGCACATTCTTGAATGGATCATTAGCTCGAGAAGACAATTTAGGTTTCGGTTGTTTAGGGAAAAACTCGCTCCTGAGATGGATCCAAACCAAGTCTCCCACATTAAAGATCTGTTGTTTCTGGCACTTGTCTCGTGGCATCTTGCTTAATGAATTTGGCTTCTGAATTCTTTCACGAGCTTGTCCGTACAACTTCTGTTCAACCCTTTCATCCACCTCAGCACTTTCCTGTTGATTATTAAGTGAAAGTGTGAAATCTGAAGAATTAATGGGTTGAGCATCAGGGGCAGCTTTAAACGGAGGCTTCCCAGATGTTTGGTTGAAATTCTTCATATAGGTTTCAGCTTTCATCACTTTGTGTTCCTCCTTAACTGCTGCTGTGTGCAGGCTTCGATTAATCACCAAAGCCTCTTCTTGATCTGTTGGTGTAACTTCCTCATCATAAACCGGCTCGGTTTCATAAAATGTGGTCTCTTCTTCATCTTTATCAAGCTCTTCATACGCTTGTCCTTCCCTAATGGTGACAACTCTCTGGTTAAGACAATCTGCTGCAATATGATCGAGTCCCTGACATTTAAACATTTGACTATGTTAGAGCTAGACTCCTTGTTCGTGTATAGTTGGCGCGTAGTGCTCGGATGTGGCTTGCCTTGGTGGTTGGTCAGCTGTAATTCCGCCTTATGACGCTCAGTATAACCCTTAGAGGAAGAAGGTTGGAAAGGAGACCTCTTAGGAACATGCTTCTCAAATTCCCTTGTGTATTCATCGACGGACAATGATTTCTGCCGAAGATTCTGCAGCTCAATGAAATTCCCTGATGATAATGTTTTGATATGAATTTTCTGGTGAGGTGGCGTCTCATTTTCTCCCAGGTCTTAATTTTAGACTTTCCTTCACGGATTCGCTACCGTTTAAGGTCCTCCCACCATATCGAAGCATGCTTCTTGAGTTTGAGTGTGACAATTTTGAATTTCTGCTTGTCCAGAATATCTTTGTACTCAAATATCCATTCAACAGTGTGAAGCCAATCCACAAACTTGTCTGGCTGAAGCTGTCCTTCAAATTCAGGAATATCCACCTTTATGTCATTATTGCGGAATCTATGTTCCTGTATTTGGTGGCTCTCAGTTGACGAACTATCGCAGCCTATCTCACATTCAGGTTTTCTCTACGTTCATCAAGTAAAGCTTGTTGCAACTCTACAGTAGCTTCCAACTGCTGTAGTTGACGTCTCAATTCATCTATCTCCACTGAAGTGCATCTCGGAGGTATTCCGAGGCTTAGATTGCAAGTTTAAGGGGCAAATAAAATTTTGGAAAGTTCAGGGGGCAAATTGCAATTTCTAGAAATTTCAGGGGCAAAATTGTAATTTCTGGAATTTTTGGGGCAAAAATTGAAATTTCTAGAATTTTCTGGGAAAAAACTGTAATTTTCGCAATTTTATGGGCCAAATATACAATTTTGGAAAATGTTGGGGGCACAAATGTAATTTTGGGAAATTTTGGGCCAAAGTTGTGATTTTTTAAAAAATTTTGGGGCAAAATGTAATTCACCAAATTTTTGGTGCATAAATGCAATTACCGAAAGTTTTGCTGACTGGGACTGGTGAAGTGGCAGACTATGACACGTGTCAGAGTCTGAGTGGGGTGACGTGTCGATGACTGTGCAGGTCTGCTGACGTGGCCGTCTTCAACCTCCAGATTTCCAGCGACGCGTTCCAGATTGCGGCGAGGCACGTGGAGACTCCTCTCCTCACGAGAAAAACACTATTCCAAGGTTTTTCGGCCTCCTGAGCACAATGGCGACGTCTGTTTGGCTAAAAAAGGACTGGAAGTACGAGTTTCGTGACTAGCAGTGACCCTCTTGGTTTGCTCCTCTGCAACTCTGCTTCCTGGATGTTTTTCAAGCGATTCCCTCTCTCTGGAACGAGGCTCTGATACCAAAATGGTACAGGAACCAAATGAGCTCACTCCTGAACTCTTAAACACTCTTAAAACTCTTAAGTCAACTCTACTAACAACACAAATGAAGTTCCCTATTTATAATGTTTAGGAGCTGTAAAAACAGGATTTTAAGGTGGGGATTTCACAATGCATTATCAACAAAATCTGCTTCTCCATTGTCAATGAAAGCTGCTACATGTTTCCTCTGTTTTTCGGTGGCTTTCGGTGCTGCATCACTTCTGGGTGTGCCTCTTTTGCAGCACGGTGGAGAAAGATGAAGGCAGGTAAGAGTGGGGCATTAAGATCAATTTCCACACACATACTTGCATACATGGTTCTAGCTTTTGAAAGGTCATATCATCAACCTTTATTGCCTTGCCTATCTGGTTCCCAAGAGCATAGAAGAACTTCTTATCATGGTAATCAACTGGAAGTCTGGGTAATCTTGCCCAAACTGCAACTCTACTTGAACTTTCCTTCCAGGGGTCAAAATTTCTCTTCCACATTTGCACAGTGAGGTAATGGTCTTGGATCAACCACGGACCCCTTTCCAAGGCAAAAAAATAATCATCCATATTTGAGAAAGTTGCTAACATAAAGCCATTTCCTATCACATTCAACTCCACCTTACCAGATTTCCCCCACATTAATTGAACCTTCCTTGTCATTTGCATAAATCCCATGGTCCCTCCCAGGAGCTTCACTATCAGTGTATTTTGCCAAAGCCTCTCCATCCTTTGTCTCTCATCTTCAAAAAAGTTAAGAACTTGTCCCTTTTCATTCTTAGTGATTGAAAGCCCTTTCAGCATCTCTTCTCTGTTACTAAATAACAGATTCCCATCCAACCCTGCATTCTCTCTTGCTCTCTTTCTACATTCGTCTTGGGTTTCAAAGCCTCTCTGTAGGACAAGGGCTCCTTAGGCATTTCCTATTCATTACAATCATGCTCCATCATCCACTCTTCTTTCCTAGCTTTAAGCGAAATTTCTACAGAAAAACTACTGTCGGTTCTCTGTATTTTCCCTCTAGTTCCCTCGGTATCTTTTCCCAAGATCATCTCAGTCACTCTTCTATCATCTTCTATCATTAAACTACTCCCCTCAGCACCCTCCCAATCTACCTGAGGCCGATCAGGGGATTGTTTACAGGAGACCAAATCTGTCATGGGTAATGAAGAAACTCCGACTTTCTCTACACACAGACTCTCTCTAAAAAGTGCTCTCGTTGAAAATACACTTTCTTTGTTGTCAACCATATGTGTCAATCCATGCATGATCCTAAAGAACATCGCTGGTGTGCTGTGAAACGCATACTTTTCTATTTGACTGGCAGTTATCACCTTGGTCTTCACATCACTCGTTCGAACAACCTCACCTTATCCTCTGCTACTAGTTCTGCTGTTCCTACTGATTTTAATATCCAAGCTTACACAGATGTCGACTGGGTGGTTGTTCTATTGATTCCAGTTCCACTGCTGGCTGTGTGATCTTCCTTTGCTCCAACCTCATCTCATGGAGCTCAAAGAAACAACCCATAGTCTCCAGGTCCAGCATTGAAGCAGAGTATGTTTTCTTGCCAATGCCACAAGTAAAATCATCAGGGTTCAAAATCTTCTGGGTTAACTTTGCATCTCCTTACCTATAGCTCCTGTGCTTTACTATGACAATTTAGGAGCTACGTACCTTGCAACTAATCTAGATTTTAACTATTGGGCTAAACATATCGCCTTGGATTATCATTTTGTACTAGAGCGTGTCGTTGCCATAGCTCTCTGCATTCTTATCATATCACCTCAAGATCAAGTTGCCAATATATACTCACCAAGACTCTAGTCACGCATCGGTATCTTTGGCTACGGTCGAGTCTATATGTTAGAGCTCTACCATTAGACTGGGGGAATGTTGGCATAGAAAAATGTTGGAGTATTTTAAAAAAAATGAAAATATGTAATTTTCAAAGGAAAAGATGTGATTTTTATAAAGTTGTGTTCTTATAAATTAATTAGTTTATTTGAGGGGGTGTGTAGGGGGGTTGTAATTCTAAAGTCATATATCCCTACATACCATAAAGATGCAACTCTTCATGGAAAAGTCATTGTGGTTGTGACTTTTTAAAGTAGTATGGTTGTGACTTTTAGTTAAAGAGACATTATTTCCAAAAGGTACAACTTCAAAACATCTCTCCATACTCTATAAATACCCTCCCCATTTCTCCATTTGGACACAATTCTGCACACAATTTTCTTCACAACAATATCAAACTCATTGTCTTTCTCTTTGACTGCACACTTAGAAGATAAATTATCACTTTATAAAAGCCTTTGTTGTCTTGGCTTGAGCGTAGGGAGTGCAATCCATACTCAAGGGTCTCTATTGTATCTTGTAGAAAATTCACCGGTTAACTCAACTTGCACCCTATAGTATAAGAATAGGTGGGGTGAATTAAGTCTAAATGAAAGTGTTGCACACGCTTTAAAGACATTATATACAACTTTCCTTTTCATCTTCTTCATCTCTACTTCTTGTATTCTTTAAAGAAGCATTCCCACCAATATCACCAACAAAAAAAAAATCTTCATTAAAGCTCAACACAAGTCTAACATAGACACAACTGAGGCCTGAACCAAATAAATATGGGCCCACACATGAGATATTATTTGTATAGAAAAGCCTTAATGAATATTCTAGAATAAATGCTCTCTGCTGTATGTGTGTGTATATATGTTGTAAAGCATTAATGAAAGAATGGAATACACAAAAATTGTCATATCAATATGTCTGGCCTCTTTCTCTTTATTCTTCTCAATTTCAAAGGTTTGTCATCCATTGGTACATATCGATGAGCGTCGTCACTTTAAAATGAATCTTTCTCAACACGTAGGATTGCGAAGCTGCTCTGTTTGCGTCATCCTCTCTCTTCTCTGCACCTGCGCCACTTGCGAGGCGTAAAATGGTTTCTGCGCCGCGCATTCCTTTGTGCTTGAGGACAATTTCAAGAAATCGTTGCTCCCACTTTATGTTATGGTTAGTCTTCCTGTCTCCTTCACAGTTGTAGAGTTTCCGCTCTACATGTACATGGATCTTTTCGAAGGCATCTTTAAGAGGGTTACAAGAACAAACGACAAGGCAGCGGAACCCAAGTGCCTGGCCCGTGAGAACTACCTGACATGTCAATTCCTCTGGGTTTGCCACTCTGGTAATTCCAATTCAAAGCAACAGCTCCAGATTTCTCTTAATATCATGTGCTTTCCTTTTCAAATTACTTATCCCTTTTATATATAATCACAAACATACATGTGACAGTTCTCGAGAAATTTAGGGATAATACGCGGGGACCGGCCAAATCGTCAGGCAGCAAAGACAGTAAAAAAGCCAAAAAGAATTCATTAATAAAAATTTTAATGAATTTTGCTTTGACATATGATGTAATCATGCATTCTTGATCTGTTGGTGTGCATGAAAGAAGAAAGGAGTGGATCCAGAGGCCCCAAATAACCTCTATGCTAATAAAAGTATTCCACAGAATTATACTACTTGTTATGAGCTTATGGTCTCCGTCTACCTAACTTTGTTTTGCTTCTTGGGATTTGGTAAATATATCTGCACACCCCCTTTTCATTTCTTACACTCATGTGTTCGTTCAGGTTAAACCCATATATATAATGGCACTCGTTTTATATGAATTTAATTACTTCTTAGGGAAGATAGTCAACAAAATAAGGAAGAGAAAGAAAAGCATGAACGGAGTGTTCAAATATTGAAGTTGCTCATGGAAAAACATACTATAGCATACATCACTAAAGGAGGATACCCAGGATTTGAGTGGTTGCCTGATTTCATACGGGAAAGTCGACCAACGAAAAATGCTCAAGATCGAAAACGTGTGTGTGTATATATTCTACAGTTGAATTTTCTATAATTGATTTTCAGTAATAGTATTGGTGGACGGATAAATTTGAATTCCAGGCAATGATGGGGACACAGAGACTCAAAGTGAGGAGAATGAAACTTTCACACCGTTGTTGGTGGCACCCCAGAATGGCGTAATTGAAGTAGTGAACGAAATGCTACATCCAATTACCAGTGACCATTTACGATACTACATCGAAGGGAAAAAAATATATTGCAGGTAGCGGTGGAGAACAGGCAGCCCAGTGTTATTGAGGCAGTTCAAAATCAAGTAAAAAAAGAATTAAAGCTTAATGTTTGGGCTGACCTGATTGAATCGGTGGATACTGATGAAAATACTATATTGCACTTAGCAGCAAAATACGAATTGCAGATTGAGGCCTCTAGTTCCTTATTGATGCAACATGAAATCAAGTGGTACGAGGTATGTATGTAGATATTATATTTATTTTCCACTCTCAGAAACATGTAGGAGTATTATTATGTATCCTTGTGAATATTTAAATTTAACTTCTCTGACGATCGAATTTGAGTTGCAGTATGTGAAATCATTATCACCGCACCACTTTACAGTCCTTACAAACAGCGAAAGGAAAACTCCGGGAGAAATCTTCCTTAGACGTCATAAAGATCTTGTCGCTAAGAGTGATGAATGGCTTAGTCGTACGTCTGAATCTTGCTCAGTGGTG
>JANTPZ010052279.1:0-19150 GCA_025593235.1 Vachellia pachyceras | reverse complement strand
TGCTTTCTTTCCTATTTAATGTTTCAATCTGCTGCATTTATGGGAGCAGTTAGAATTCAAAAATGTCGTTACACAAATAAGGAAAGTAGGTGTAAAGCGTAGGTATGGTGTGTGTCAGACTCAAGGCTATCAGAGAGAGAGAGAGAAATAGTGCTTGAGTGTAAAGTCTTCATGCTCGAGTGTTTGCTCAAAATGTTTCAAAGAAAAGTTCAATGCTTTAATGTAATGCTCGAATGTTGTGTGGAAGTGTTCTGAAAAGAGTCAAATACTCGAGTGAAGATTTTGAATGCTGGAGTGTTGATTAACACTTTCTAGAAATACTCGAGTATTCTGTGCAAGTGATGAAAAATGACTTTGACCAATCACAATACTCGAGTGATGAGAAAGTGACACTCGAGTGTTAGCAATGCTGGAAGTGAATACTGGAAGTGTTGAGATGAAGTGTTGATGAACAGTGAAACTTTTTAGCTCGACACTCGAGTGATGAAAAGCTGGTGCTCGAGTGTTGATAATGCTGGCAGACAAAAGTTGCAGTGTTGGCTTCCAGTGCTGAGTGAAAAGTCACAACACTCGAGTGCTGGAAAACTGTGCTCGAGTGTTGTCTTTGCTGGAGGCTTTCACTTGGAGTGTTACTTGACAGCACTGTAAAGAGTGTCAACACTCGAGTGTTGCAAAACTAGCACTCGAGTGTTGGCTATGCTGTCAGCCAATGCTGGAAGTGTTACCTGACAGTGTTGAGAAAAATGGTCAACACTCGAGTGCTGAATTTCATCACTCGAATATTGGCAACACTTTCAGCCAATACTTACAGTGTTGACTCAAAGTGCTTTCTAAAACATCAATGCTCGAGCATTGGCTCTGCTGTCAGCCAATACTTGTAGCATACACTCAGAGTATAGTTTATAAACTTATTTTTAAAGCGCAGTGCTCGAGTGCCATTTTCCAACGCTCGAGTATTGACAATACTTCATGTCAATACTTGAAGTGTTGACTGAAAGTGCTCAAATTTCTTAAGTTCAAAACATGCAGCACTCCAGTATTGAATTCCACTGCTCGAGTGCTGTCAACACTTTGTCAAAACACTCGAGTAAATTCAAGAAGCATTGATCCATTACTTAAAATTTGTGATTCAAAAACTCATTTTATAATCTTTCAACATAATTTTTGTTATCATCAAAACAAGGTATCAACAGCCTATAGGCCTTACTAGGGATTTATGAATGATGCATAAAACACCATACCCTTTTATTATTAAATACAAAAATTGAAAGCATATATGTGTGGCAATTTTTTAATTGTAAATTCCTAAATACTCTTTATCCTAATATCAAAATCCAAGTCTACTTGAATTATTGGGATCTCAATTTTTGATTTTTTTAGTTGACTTTAATAAACAATTTTGAGAGTACATTTTAATAATTTCTTTTTTAATCTAACTTTTGAATTGTTATTTTGTTTTGAATTTTTGCAAAAAAATTGTAATGAGATGTTTATACAAAAATTTTGTTTTAAATGAGAATATGTTGATTGCTATTTTGTTTTGAATTTTTTGCTATTTTATTCTAAAATTTCATTATTTATTAAATTTTTATTTATTTTATTATTTTTAATATATAAATGAGTGACAAAGGATATTAACGTCTTAATAATTATTATGGAGAAGAAATGTTAATAAGGTTAAACGTAAAAAATTCTATAAATTCAAACATATTCAATATCATAACCATCATTCATTAGTATGATAAAATGATTAAAGGAAAATTTGGCGATAAATCCCCAATTGAAGCTCACTTGTATATTTGACATATTTTACCTTTATAGAAGTTCACTTGCATATTGTGGAAGCTCAGTTGTATATGTAAGAATTTTCTCTATTTTGCTATTTGCATCTTTGTGGAAGATCGCGTACATATTTAATTTGGGAATCTCAGTTAAATATTTGCTATTATGCACCCTTGTAGAAGCTCACTTGCATATGATGCAAGCTCACTAAGATATTCTTGAACTCCAATTGCATCTGTAGAAAACACAATTACATATTTTTCCACTTTGCTATTTGCACCTTTGTGGAAGTTCAATTGCATATTTGCCATTTTGTATCTTCGTAGAAACTAAACTGCATATCCTAGAATCTCAGTTGCATATGCAAGAAGCTTGGTTACATATTTATTCACTTTACACATTTGCATCTTTATGGAAGTTCAGTTGTATAATTTTCATTTTGTAATTAAAAAAATAAAAACAACTGAGCTTCCACGATGTTTTAAGAGTAACTATCTTTTCATTTAAATATTATATATCCATTAAAACCCTTCTTTGATCATATCCTTATGATCAATTAATTCTTCAATTGGGGATTTATTCCCAATCTTCCCATGATTAAAATAGATTTATAATAAAGATCATATTAATATTCAGTTTCTTTGTTGCTTTAGAATTGTTTAATTACCTTAAACCAGAAACAATTTAGAGGGTTCAAATACTTCCTATATATAAAAAGTTCATAAAACTTGGAGGAGAATCCCCTATTTAAAATTTTATTGGTGAGAATGACCTACACTAAAGGATAAAAACTAGATGTACAAAATTTACCTAATATTGATTTTTTATAAAGCTATTTTCACCAATAAAATATTTAAGGGTAGCCATCTCCCCAATATTTACAAATAGGTTTCGTATGTGTAGGACTTTGAAGACCTCCTAAAATTTTTTAATTACTAAGAACGAGAATAACGCGTTTTTGACTTGGATTAAATAAGAGTCTATGACCCCACTTTTTTTTTTTGGTCGAAATTTCTGCTCACTTTGAACAAGAAAAGTTCACCGACACAATGTTAACGCGTCGCCTAATTAACTTTGACTCTTCAAGCGAAGATTTGATTTTGGACACCAAGCTTCAATTATTTCTTAAGGCCAGCTTCTCCTGACCTACTTGGATAGGGTTTAACATATTGCACTTGCTTTCAACATGAATATAATATTTAAAGGAAAAATATGTGCTAATTATTACTTGAGCCAAAGTTCATGCATATAAATTTTTTCCCTTAGATAGCACAGTTATTTCCTACCACTTGAGACAATCTGTTTAAGGTATTGTTAGGTACTAAATGTGAAGATCCCTTCCAATAATCATTAATCTCTTTTCCCATTGTATCTATAAAGAAAGAGAAAATTTTAATAAGGGTATACTTGTAAAATTATATCAATTCAAGACATATCAATAAGTTAACAATCACTTTTAGTATGAGAAAATTAGTTAAAATGAACTCATAATAAACACAAAACTGATATTTCTTTTCTATTTTCTTAGTTGGCTGAGAAAATTTTTAATTACCTAAAACTGGAAGCAAAAATTTTACCAATACTTTCTATGTATAAAGAAGTCGTTGAAATTGATAAGAATCTCATTTAAAATTTTATTGATAAGAAATATCTAAATTAGAGTGCCAATACTCTTTGTTGTACAAAATTCAAGAAATGCAGATACTTTTTGTGTATAAAACTCTATCAAATCATTTTTACCAACAAAATATTTAGTAGGAACTTCCCCCAATTTTCACAAAATAGTTCTGCATTGGAAGGATGTTGAAGGCTTCGTAGAATTTTTGAATTAATAAAAACCAAAAAATAATGCATTTTTGACTCAGTAAACAAGAGATGGCCCAGTTTTACAAACACAATGTGAATGCTCAGCACGTAGTCAATGGATTATTTGAGTTTCGAAGCGAAATTTCCTGGAAATTTCTGAAGTTAAAAGGAGCTTCCAACAAATGAATTGGTTATTTCGTCGAAATTTCAACCTCAGATCTAATTAACTTCCTCGAAACTCACATCCTCTTTTTTCTGTTGTAGTGATCGAATTCCAGTCAACTTCAAGTCTTCAACCTCAGATCTAATTAACTCACTCCCGCAGAGCTATTATCAAGTCTCCCTCATTTTCTAACTTCCTAAAAGCTAATCTTGCAGTTCATTTTCAGAAATAATCAATAATCTATAATTTTTTTCCCTTTTTTGTGCTCCAGCAATGGCTGCTTTCGCTTCTGCTTCTTCTTCGTCTTCTTCTTCTTCTCGGGTCCCATGTGGAAAATATGATGTTTTCATCAACTTCAGAGGTCCAGACATCAGATATGGCTTTCTCAGTCATTTGGAAACGAGGTTGCGTAAAGAGAATATAGATGTCTATGTGGATGACAGGAGCGAGACTGGGGAAGAAATATCACCAACACTTGTGGAAGCAATAGAAAAATCCAAGATTGCGTTGGTTATATTCTCTAAAGATTATGCTTCTTCAAAGTCGTGTTTAGATGAGCTTGTCAAAATCATGGAACGCCAGGAAGCTCAGCAACAGATTGTGATACCAGTTTTTCATCATGTAGATCCATCACATGTCAGGAATCAAGAAAGTACCTATGCAGATTCCTTTACCCATCTTGAACAGAAGCTAAAGGATAACGTGGACAAATTGCAAATTTGGAGATCTGTCTTGAAAAAATCTTCCAACTTACATGGCCATCATTCAACAAAATTTTCGTAAGTTTGTTTCAATTATTCATAATATACGTCATTTTATAGAGCTTTAATTTTGTTAAGCTTTTCCTGAATCTGCATTTATATCATACCATGTATGTGAATTTAGGCTAAGTACGTTACATCCAATTTTAAGTTGATCCCTTAATTTAAAAATTTATTTTTAATCTTATTTCACTTAGTAGAAAATGTTAACTAAGATAATTTAAAAGATGATTATGCAATTAAATGTTATTAAAAAATGCTTAAAGTTTAACCATATTTTATTGGGGATTAAATTGAAATTTAATGTATATTTTGATGACTAAAAGTATATTGTGGATTTGTTATTTTGTTTCCTCAGCAGCTTGTAATTTTTTTTTCTTGTATTTTTATCTTAGGAATGAGTCCAAACTTCTTGATGCAATAGTTGAAGATGTCTTGAAAAAGTTGGAGGATAATATCCCAATTGTGTAAAACTCTCATCTCATTGGACTTCATCAAAATTTCACTAGGGTTAAGTCACTAATGAAAGTTAAGCCGGAGGTCTTTGTTTCTATATGCATGATGTAGCTTAATATATAGAATAGCTTTAATTTATAGCATACGTTTTTTTTATGTCCCCTGAGGTCTTTGTTTCTAGTATTTGTATCTCCCATTTTGTGTGTACTATATGTCTTTGACTCTTCTGTGAGTTGTTAAATTGTCTACCGTTGAAATAATTTAAATTTGCTTCTTTACATATGCTCTCCCTAGTCATCATGATCAATTGATCATGGTGTACTTTAGGAAACCGAGAACCTTTGTTTTTGTTGTATTCATCTTCTATTCTTATTGATTAGTCTGTTGAATTTGATATTCGTCCTTCAAACGTGTGGTTGCTCTGATCACTCTCTACCTTTTTGTTTTTTGATGGGGGATGATCTAAACCTAAAATAGAATATTTAAATTCTTGCATTACCTTAAACATTGGGTTCATGACTCGGATTGGAGAACAAAATCGTTTAAAATTTATCATTGTAAATTTAATATGCTTTCAAAAAAAGTAATTCGATTGGACTAAAAGGGATGAATCAAGATCAGAATTTAATCTCATTGAAACATCATTTCTTGATAAAACGTTTTAAAAGTCCGATCCCATTGTAAATTTATCATCGTTTTAATTTTTTAATTAATAAAAACGAAAAATAACGCTTTTTTGAATGGAATAAACAGGAGTCTAGGAACGACACATTTGTTTTTCTATTGGTTGAAATTTCTGCTCACTCTGAACAAGAAAAATAATGCTCACCGACCGACACAATGTGAATGCACAAAATGCAATCAATATATAGCCAAATTAACTTTGACTTTTCAAACCAAGGTTTGATTTCGCACACTGAGATTCAATTATTTCTCAGCCAGCTTCACCTAGCCCATTTGGATGATGTTTAACATACTACGTTTGCTTTGAACAAGAAGCATCGTACTAAAAGAAAAATATGTGCAAATTATTACTTGACCGAAAGTTAAAGCATATAAATTTTTTGTTATATGGTATAGGCATTCTCCTACTAAATATAATATATATTTGAGGTATTATCAAACATTAAAAGTATACACTCCTCCCAATAATTATTAATTCCTCTTTCCCATTTTATCTACGAGATACAATGGGATTAAACTTGTGAGCTGACAATTATAGAGGATCCCTTGTTTTGAAGAGTCTTTACAATGTGGGCTCTTTGATCAACTATATATATATATATATATATATATTATTCACTGTATTTGAAAATTATTGACTCGGAGTAAAAAAAAAGTGTTTGTACTCACTGCATTTCATTTCATTGAGAGATATCTCTTATTTATTATCTCAAGAGTTTATAATACATATGTGGTGCCTTATATAAAATATCAATGGTTACATGAAATAATAAAAGGATATAAAGAAAGGTACAGGAAACCGGACTGATGATTAAACCAGATAAGACATTGGGTTAAGAGTTAGTGGATCAGATCGGAGTCAAATCAGGCTCAAACTTCATTTTACAATAAAATTAAAATTAATAACATATTTATAACTTATATATTATTTAACATTTTTTACAATTTTAAAATATTCATTCTATAAAATATAGGGTATATATACTTATAATTATTTTTCATTTTTATTTTATTCTCTTTTCCATCACTTTCCTTCCTTCTTTTCTCCTCTCCCCCACGTGACTTTTCTACTTTTCTCCTCTCAACGATCAAATCATAACTCCACACTACACTCAACTCACATTACTACAAGTCTGCAGCCACTCTTTACACGCTTGCAGACAATCAATTACACTCTCACCTCAAGCTCCAAATTTGCCTTCTTCTCTCATCCTCCAACCTCAAGGCTTCGGCGGTGAACCTTTGTGGCTAATGCGCATCCTTCTCTTTCTATTCCTAATAGCCTAACTACATTGCAATACTGTCAAAGCTTCCAAGAAGCTTGTCCCTTCCAAGTTTCTTACTTCTCAAAGCTAGCTTAGTACCATCTAAAGTAACCTGCGACGGTAAGTAGGTAGGGACCTGCGACGGCATACTTCGACGGTGAGGGGAGGGACCTACGACCAGTGGAGGCAAGGACTGGAGGACGAGTGGATGCGAGGAGAACCTCATTACAATGTGTCGACCGCTAATGTCTCCCTTTTGCTCCTTTTTTTCCAGTAACTCGATCGACCCCTCAACTCGGCGGGTTGACCGAGTTACTACCGAGTTATGGCGAGTTGGTCCAAATTGGATCGAATTGCCATAACCCGGGTTCAACCCTTGACTTGGACCTGCTTGCCGATCGAGTCGCCGGTTTCTGGCTTGACTCGACCGGTCTAGTCTGAGTTCACGAACTCTGATGTAAAGTATAATTGGGGATAATAAAAGATATGAATATCCATATAATAATATTCATAACACCTTTTCCGTATTTATTACTTTCGATAGTTCAGCTTAATTAAGAGGCCAGACACTGACGATTACAATTGGAATTAAACCTGACACCTTTCAATTATAGAAAATTCTTTATTCAAAATCTGTACAAGAACATTGGCTCTTTAATCAACTTTGTCCATAAGCGCGTGTAATTCAGTCAATATTTCAAAATAGCAAGTGATGAGTCTTTTTTTTTTTTGAGTGATGAGAGGCATTTCATTCCTTGGTATCCCGGATCCTTTCGGACCTAGACTAATCCGAGGTCATCCCGGAGAGCACTGGAACTTTCCAGGGTTCGAGCCCAAGACTTGGCGGGTGCAGCGCCTTGCCTTCCCCTTGTCAACCAGTCGGACCAACCTCTCTGGGCTGACGAGTCTTTTGGGCTAAATAAAACTCCTCAAAATAAAACCAAAAGGAACTGTTATCGAATTGGAATCAAAAAGTGTTTGTACCAGACAACTTCCTCTGCATTTTCATGGGAACGTGTCCGTAAGACTCTAAAAGTTTAGTCAAACTAGGCTCTTTAACGTAATAGTAAAATTAGTTAATTGATTTTTTTCATTAAAGAAGTTGGGTACAAATTCATAAGTATTTATATTTATTATTTTCTCTAAATTCATTTATCTATTTATAAATTAACATATAATCTAATTATATACATAAAAAATACTTTTGATTAATATATTTTGCTTTTTTAATATCATAAAAAATTAATTAACTCTTATATTAATAAGTAAATGTAATTTTTTTATTGTATCCCAAAAAGCTAGTAATATTATCTTTTCATTATTCCTTGAAATTTCAATTTAGTATTCTCATACGTTCTTTTGGCAGTAGCACTCTCGTTAGGGTTGAAATAGGCTAGACGTGACCCTTAACTGGTCCAACCTATTTTTAGAAGGCCGGACCATGTATGGTTGGCCTGGTATAGGATTTTTTTAACTAAGTCTAACATGTACAAAGGTCTAGCGAATCTTGAAGTCAGTTAAAAAGATGAATTTTTTAGAAACAATAGCCCTGTTTGGTAATGCTTCTGAACTCCTTAAAAGCCCGTTTAACATTATTTTTCAGATAAACGGGATAATATCTTTTACATATTTACCTCGACTTACGTAAAAACACTTCTCCACTGCATTCCCAAACGGGTGAAAATAGGCTAACTAGCCATAATCCATCATGAAAGAACCCTAAAGCTTCAAATTAGCTGAAATTACATTATAATTAGAATAAAACCACAATTATTAGAGTAAAAAATATAAAAGAATAAAAGGATATATAAAGTTGATACTTTCTATAAAAAACCACAATTTAGAGGGTTCAAATACTTTCTATATATAAAGTTGATAAAACTTGGAGGAGGATCCCTTATTTAAAATTTTATTGATATGAAGGACCTAAATTAAAGGATAAAAAATCGATGTACAAAATTTACCTAATATTGATACTTTATCAAGCCATTTTCACCAATAAAATATGTAAGGGGAGCCATCTCCCCAATATTTACAAATAAGTTCCGTATGTGTAGGATTTTGAAGACTTCCTGAAATTTTTTAATTAATAAAAACGAAAATAACGATTTTTTGACTTGGAATAAACAAGAGTCTATGACCCAATGTGAATGCATCTTTGTTGAAATTTCTTCTCACTTTGAACAAGAAAAGTTCTCCGACGCAATGTGAACGCGTCGCCTAATTAACTTTGACTTTTCAAGCTAAGATTTTATTTTAGACACCTAGCTTCAATTATTTCTTGAGGCCAGCTTCACCTTACCTACTTGGATGAGGTTTAACATATTGCACTTGCTTTCAACATGAATATCATATTTAAAGGAAAAATATGTGCTAATTATTGCTTGAGCCAATGTTCATGCTTACAAATTTTTTTTAGATAGCGCAAGTATTTCCTACCGCTTGAGACAGCTTGTCAAAAATATTGTCAGATACTAAATGTGAATATTCAATACAGCTATTTCCTACCACAAGATATGGCCCAGTTTCACAAACACAATGTGAATGCTCAGCACGTAATCAATAGATTATTTGAATTTCGAGGCGAAATTTCATGGAAATTTCATGAAGTCAAAAGGAGCTTCCAACAAAAGATTTGGTTATTTCGTCGAAATTTCGACCTCAAATCTAATTAACTTCCTCGAAACTTGCATCCTCGTTTCTCTATTATGGTGATCGAATTCTAATCAACTTCAAGTCTTCAACCTTTGATTAACTCACTCCCGCAAAGGTATTATCAAGTCTCCTTCATTTTCTAACTTCCTAAATGCTATTCTTTCAGTTTATTTTCAGAAATAATCAACAATCTATAATTTCCCCCCCCCCTTTGGTGCTCCAGCAATGGCTACTTTCGCTGCTGCTGCTGCTTCTTCTTCCCGGGTCCCATGTCGAAAATATGATGTTTTCATCAACTTCAGATGTCCAGAAGTCAGATATGACTTTCTCAGTCATTTGAAAAGGAGGTTGCATCGAGAGAAATTATGTCTTTGTGGATGACAAGATCGAGAGTGGGGAAGAAATAGACCCAGCACTTGTGAAAGCAATTGAAAAATCCAAGATTGCGTTAGTTATATTCTCTAAAGATTATGCTTCTTCAAAGTCGTGTTTAGATGAGCTTGTCAAAATCATGGAACGCCAGGAAGCTAAGCAACAGATTGTGATACCAGTTTTTCACCATGTAGATCCGTCACATGTCAGGAATCAAGAAAGTACCTATGCAGATTCCTTTACCCATCTTGAACAGAAGTTCAAGGATAACATGGACAAATTGCAAACTTGGAGATCTGTCTTGAAATAATCTTCCAACTTATGTGGTCATCATTCAACGAAATTTTCGTAAGTTTGTTTCAATTATTCAAAATATAAGTCATTATATAGAGCTTCAATTTTGTTAAGCTTTTCTTGAGTCTGCATTTATATCAAACCATGTATGTGAATTTAGGCTTAAGTACGTTACATCTAATTTTAATTTGATCTCTTAACTTCAAAAAATTATTTTTAGTCTTGTTTCATTTAATAGGAAATGTTAACTATGATAATTTAAAAGATGATTATGCAATTAAATGTTATAAAAGAATGCTTAAAGTTTAACCATATTTTATCAGGGATTAAATTGAAATTTGACGTAAATTTTGATGACTAAACATATACGTTGGATTTTTTATTTTTTTCCTCAGCAGCTTGTAATTTTTTTTTTTGCTTTAATATCCTAGAGATGAAGCCAAACTTATTGATGCAATAGTTGAAGATGTCTTGAAAAAGTTGGAGGATAATAGCCCAATTGTGTCAAACTCTCATCTCATTGGATTTCATCAAAATTTCACTGGGGTTGAATCACTAATGAAAGTTAAGCCAGAGGAAGTTCCAAGTCTTGGGATTTGGGGAATGGGTGGGATAGGCAAAACAACACTTGCTCGGGCTATATATGACAAATTCTTGTCTAAATTTGAACATTGTTGCTTCTTAGAAGATGTGAGGGAGAAATGAACAAAGACTAATGGTTTGATTTCTTTACATCAAGAGCTTGTTTATAAGTTATTAAAGCGGCAAGATGACATAGATATGAATGAGGCAATGAGAAGGCTGCAACGGCAAGATGACATGGATATGAGTGACGCAATGAGAAGGCTGCAATCGAAAAAGGTCTTAATCGTGTTTGACGATGTGGACAGTCCAATGCAACTAGAAGATTTGGTGGGACAACGCCATCTTTGCGTACTAGGGCAGGGCAGTAGGATCCTTGTAACTAGTAGAGACAAGCATATTCTTAACAGTGAAGGGATCAATGACGAATACATACATGAAGTCAAACTATTAACTCCTGAAGAATCTCTTGAACTTTTTAGTATACATGCTTTCAATCAAAGTCAGCCCAAAATGGGATATCAAGAGCTATCAAAAATGACAGTGGCCATTGCTGGATGCATTCCTTTAGCCTTTGAAGTTTTGGGTTTTCATTTTCGTTCTAGAGAAAGAGAATATTGGGAAAGTGAGCTTCGCAAACTCAAGAAGTATCCCCTTAAGAAAATTCATGACAAATTGAAGATAAGTTATAATGGATTACATGCTATGGATAAGGAAATATTTTTTTGATATTGCATTTTTTTTCGTGGGAGAACAAAAAGGTGAAATTATTCGTTGGCTAGAGGCTTGTGGTTTCGAAATGGTTAGCGGAATACAAAATCTTATAGATAGAGCTCTCATAAAGTCTCGGTATGGCTATATTGTAATCCATGATTTGATACGAGATATGGCTAAAGAAATTGTTCGTGAGAATCCTGAAATACGCAGCAGCCGATTAAATGATACAAATGAACTATGTGGATTGTTGGAAAGTAACATGGTAAGGAAATGATACATCAATTTATTTTTATTTTTTACATTTTTGCAAAAATTAATATTGTTTTATTTTACTTTTATTAGGGAACTGATAAAATTGAAGGCATTATGTTGAATAGAGGTGAAAGAAAATGTCTACAATTGAAAGATGACATCTTCATAAAGATGACAAATTTAAGAATCATCAAATTGTTGGCTCTTACAGAGCTTCCACGTGGTCTTGCTTCTTTTCCTAATAAATTAAGTTATCTTTGTTGGTATGACTATCCATTAGAGTGTCTGCCATCAGACTCTAATTTTAAGAACCTCGTTGAACTTAACATGAAAGACAGCAAAATTAAAAAGCTTTGGCATGGAAAATAGGTACTTATATGCTAACGTTTATTTTACATATCTTCATTCCAATCAAACTTATTAGGGCCTTTTTGGTTTGGGTAATTTGTTTTCCTTTTTCACTGTGATCATCGTAGGATCTTGCAAATTTGAAGAAAATAAATTTGAGTTATTCCAAGCAATTGATGGAGTTGCCTGACTTCTCCATGGCGCGCAAGCTTGAAATTGTAGATCTCAGTTTTTGTATAAACTTGAGGAGTGTTCACCAATCTATTTTATCTCTTCACACTATTGTTGAGATAAATGTATATCCTCGTAAAAAATTAGAGAGTATTGAGAGTGATACTCATTTAGAATTTCTCTCAAAACTTGTTTTGGTGGGTTGTGGTAGCCTCAAGAGATTATGTTTGTCCTCGAAGAAATTGAGAGAAATAAATCTTTTCGGCTGTACAGTTGAAGCATTGAATTTTTCAAAGGGATAGTGCACGGAACTGAGAATGCTTAGTGTTGATGGTGACAGATTGAGTAGCCTTCAATTAGATGGCCTTTGCTGCTAGAAAAATCTTGAGTTGTTTGATGTTACTAAATTTAAGCAAGTAATTGACGCAAAGGTGTTGCACTCCCTTTTTTATGCTTGGCATAATTTAGAATATCTATGTTTGGACGGGTGGAGTTACTTGAGGGAAATCCCTAACGGTATCAAGTGCTTAACAAGTCTAGAAACTTTGTCATTGAATGACTCTAGTTTTGATACATTGCCAGCCTTGAACGATCTTTTAAGCTTGAAACACATTTACATGAGAAACAACAAAATGCTCAAGTCAATACTTGGACTTCCTCCATTTCTTAAAGAATTAGATACCAGTGAATGTACTTCATTAGAGACTATATGCTTTGGCCTTGGACTTCACAATCTTTGTGGTTTGCGTTTCTTTAATTGTGTAAAGTTGGATTAGTCCTCGCTTGGCTTCATTGAGAATCTAATGAATTCCTCAATGACTTCACCCTATTGGGATGAGAATTATTATTGCTATCGTGATGATTGTCTTTATGGTACAGTATGTTACCCAGGAAGCAAAGTTCCTAAGTGGATGAAATATAAAAAAATGACAGAGGCATCCAGAGCAATTGAATTCACTTGTAATCCTAAAAGATTGGATGGCATAATGCTTTGCTGCATTGGACCTGGTGATCTCATCCCAAATGGATCAATTGGTTTTTTTGGTCATATCTCTTATGATGGTTACAACGAATGCTTCATTAAAAATATACTTTATCTCGGGGGCAAAGATAATAAATTGAATTCAGATCATATTCTTTTATGGTTCATGAAAAGTTCCTTTTTTGGTATTGGCTCAAGTAATGATGCTAAGATTTCTTGTGAATTCCATCTAATTTGTTGGAACAAATCTTCTAAGCCACAACTCCATGTAGAACCATGTGGTTTGCACCTGCTATATTCCTAGGTGGTGGAATCGGAGCTGGAGCCGGGTGCCGGAGACTGAACTTGAGTCGGAGCCCGTGCCTGAGTCAGAGCCGGAGCCCGTGCTGGAGCTGGGCTAGAAAAGAGAGAGGGTTGCAGATATTTGTGTTGAAGATCAACTATCTCCCACAAAGCGACTTAACAACTCTAGCATCTCTCAACTAACTCCCCTGTGTTTGGCCATAGATAAATACAAGAAAGCTCATGATAACGTCATCTGCCACCCCTTGCAACTCACATTTCTACGCATATAGAAACAAAAAGAAGTCTCATTACTTTGCTTCCTTTGATATGTTTTGAAAGATATGATCTCTCGCTTCTTTTCTTATGATTAATTACAAACTAAACATTAGCATACAAATGGACCTACCTTTCTATCATTTGACATGATTTATGCATTGTTTCTTAAATTTTAAAAACTTAGTGGCTTAATTTATGTTTCAACAGTGAATTTGTGGTTCTGATTGGTTTGCAATGTAGTATAGATTTTGCTGAATGTTATTGTACTACTCACTACTTATATTGGTTGTGTTATATTCTTAAATATGGTACACCAATTCAAATTTTAAAAAAATACAAAAGGCAAGCAAAATTACGTGTTGCCTAAAATTGAAGATGTATTGAATCAGAGTTTGTTTGAAAATCCAGTGGAGAATATTTTTTACGGGGTTTAAAGGAAAACCTAGGTTTTGGAGAATAAATTTTGGAAGAATAGTTTTTACGGATTCCAAGGCAAAACCCAGATTTTGAAAAGGTATATGTTTGGGAAGTTATGGTGAGCATAACTTTACGAATTCCAAAGCAAGATTATAATAGAAAAGAGAAAAGAAAAAATATTTAGGAGAGAGAGTATGAAGAAAGGGAAAGAGAGGAGGAAGAAAGGAAAGAGGAAAAATAAAATAATAGGAAAAAGAAAAGAGAAAAATAATTAGTAGAGATTGTATAATTTGACAAGAAATAACTTTTTCAAAATGTACTTTCTGTCTCCAAAATAACTTTTCTAAAAAATGTGAATATTTGTACAAAATCTAAGTTTTACTACAAAACCTAGGTTTCTAAACGTGGACCCAAATGAGTAATGAAAAATTTTGCTATATGACAAAAACGATGTTCTTTCTTTTAAACAAAAATGGTTACTTTTAAATATATAAATTTACATATATAATTTATTAATATGCTCTAATTACTTCCTCACCATTGTTTCTTTTCTAATAGTTAGATGCTTACTTTTGTTTTGAAGTATTGGCATTGATTAGGAAATTTCTTTGCAAAGAAGTTGAGTGCTATCACTCACCTAGTGTTAAATATTGTTCGCATTCGTAAATTATGACATAAACGATTTTTAGGCTTGTGACTTCTATTCACGAATTTTCACTTAATACATATAAAAAAGTCAATGATTTCAACCATTTATTGATAGTAAATGTTTTTAGTTTGCGTTGGAATGGAGAAATTAAAATAAAGCAGGTGAAAAAGTACAATCTTCATTTTTTTGTATACAATCACCATCTTACCCTTATTTCTTTGGAAACAAGAATCAGGCCTACAATTGGAATCTGAAATCTCTCAACTCTGCAACTCTAACTCATCGCTGCTGGGCGACATCACTTTAGTCCTCATCGTCTCTATGGTTGTTGATACTCATGTTGTAATGTAATCCTCAGCATCCCCACTTCTTCATGACAGAAATGGAGGACTCTTGGAAGTTGGCACCAATGATAGATTGTTGAACCTATGAATGTTTCAGTTCAAGAAAATGAGTCTTGAACTAAGGTCCCAGGTCAGGGTTTTATTCTTCTTGTCCGTACTATTTTCAACCTCTCCCTCCATATTTATCTATTTGGGTATTATTCTTTTTTTTTTTGCTACACTTTTTCTGGGTCCTAAGAAAACGAGGGGAAAATGATACATCTTTGACTGCTAGATTTAAGTTGGTTTGCTTTTGTGATAGAGGTCATAATATGAAGACTTGGATTTGTCTCACATTTTATCTTCTTTTAGTTTATGGTCTTTTACGAAAATTTGTTCTGTAAAATGGGGAAGACCATCTTAGTTTATAGTCTATTCTGTAGTAGCGGGTTTTAAGCATGAGTGGTTTTACCTATTTCCTCAAGAAAAAATTTCTCAAGTTAGAGATCCCATTTTTACAATTATGTTGATGGTGGTTGTTACCGTAAAGTTATGTTACTCATTTGTTTTAATCTTCCCAATTCGAAAAATTTCTATTATGCAACAATAATTGATAACTCTCCAATTTTTAATGTAATTAATATATATTTCGGGTATATTTAGACATTTATCATTATAATTTTAGAAGATTATGTGTTTAAAATAGTAAATATATCAAGTGATACATTATATTGGGGATTTATCTTAATGATATTAAATGAGAATAATAATTTAAAGTTTTTAAGAAGAAAAAGATTTGGATTTTATTTTATTTTCTTCTATATTTTTATATTCGATTATTTTATATAGGACGAAGAGAAAGAGAATATCTTGGTTTTAGATAAAGGTTTTGTTTTATTTTATCTTGATTTAATCCTTTTATCTTGGCATTGGGGTGTCTGTAGAAAAAGGCAACCTAGGATTTGAGAGCGGAGAGTTGGAAAAAGCGAGAATTCTTCATCATCAAGGGCTTCACTTTTCTTCTTCTTTCTTTATTTTCTTTTCTTTTTTTAATGGTTTTCTTGAATCTGAATACTATTACTGAAATGTATTTGATTAGAGTTATGTGTAGCTAATTTTATTTATATTTAGAGTAGACATGGACTTGTTTAATACTGTGAACATATTTGGATCATTCAATTACATTTAATTTTAATTTTATTTATTCATTTTAAATTTATTGTCTGCTTAGTATCTAATCAACATTAACTAGATTAGATTAACCTTGGGGAAGGAATCTTAAATTGACATCTAGATTGAATATAATTTATTCTACCATTAGGATATGAATATACCTACTGGACACATATAATCATATTAGAGTAAAATTGATCTCTTTAATGCTTTTTGAATAATTATGTTTTTTATGCCACTCTTGAATAATTATGCTAGGAACGGTAGTTTTAATTTGAGAAGGGGATTATAGGTGTTTGTTTTAATTTGACAAGTTAAAACACCTAAATTGACAATTCAATGTACTAAAGTATTGACAAGTGATGGTTTATCTATTGCCAATTTGAACTCCTTGGAAGATGCGAGTGCTTTCAAACTTGAGCTTGTATAAAATATAGTGAAGATGGAAAGACATTTTTACCCTTATCACTCTCCGTTATTGTGAATTAATTATGAATTTTTATGTTAATGTTCTTAGATGACATGTTAATCTTATTTAGTACCAAATATTGGTTTGGGATCCTCTAGTGAGTGGAGTTGGTGGGTCAGCCCGCCTAACCTGCTTTTTATTTTTTAAAAAAATATATTTTATATTTCTTTGCTTTTCCATCCCAATTTTTTTACAAAGGAAAAATTAATATTAAATTCTATTTTAAAGAAATTATTGAACACTTATTGATAAGATTGGAAAGAGAACAATATAAATATGCAATTTTATAGGAAAAACTGGATAAAAAAGGAAAAATAAATTTATTTTCATTTTAAAAAAGAAAAAGAGCCCACCAACCCTCCATGACAGGTTGCGAGTTAGGGTTTTCCAGCCCGCTATCTGCCCACCTAGTTCGCCAACCCGCGCCAGGCATTCCCAACCCTACTAGTGAGTACCATTTCCCACAAACTTTTTTTGAATGCAAAAGTACCATTAATGTTTAAAATCGGAGAAAAAGTGACATAACCGTCAATTGGGTGTTTGGCAAAGCTTCTGAACACCCCAAAACCACGTTCAATAGTATTTTTTCGTAAAACGAAATAATTTTCTTCATACATTTATCTCGTAAATAATAAAAGTACTTCTCTACCGTTTTACCAAACGGACCCATCATTAAATTAAAGTTAATGTCCATTAATACAATATGAAATTACCTAAATACCCCTAATTAAAAAAGGCAAGGAGGGAGGGAGAGGGGGAGAGAGAGAGAGAGAGATCCTCGTTGGCTTGTCCATCAAATGGATAGTTTAGAAAAGACGGAGTATGATATGTCAAGTATTATCCATTTATACTAATGTTCAAGTGCTTCGAAGAAAGAGAAAGATCAGAAAAATATTACGAAGATCCTGTTACATATTTTAATGTTACATGAATAGTACCTTGCCAACGAAACAATAACAAAAAAGGGGAAATCTGTATGAAATGTAATCCAAATGTACAAATCTTAATTTAGATTTACATTTTTATTAAATCATAAATAAGGCATATAAACCTTATTAGTGATTTATGAATGACGTTAAAAAGATCATATTATCCTTTTATATTGAAGACATATATGTGTGTGTCAATTTTTTAATTATAAATTCCTAAGTACTTTCACCCTAATGCCAAAATCTACATCTGTTGGAATTATTGGGATCTCAATTTTTGATTTTTTAGTTGACTTTAAATAATATTGAGAGTATATTTTGATAATTTCTTTTGTAATCTAACTTTTGAATTGTTATTTTGTTTTGAATTTTTGCAAAAAATTTTCAATGAAAGGTTTATACAAAAATTTTGTTTTGAATGAAAATTTGTAAATTGTTATTTTGTTTTGAATTTTTTCTATTTAATTTATAATTTTTATAATTTATTAAATTTTACATATTTTATTATTTTAATATATTAGCCAACAATAAAGCATATTAACATCTTAATAATAGTTAAGAAGAAAGAAGAAGAAAAAGAAGAAGAAGAAGAAGAAGAAGAAGAAGAATTATCATCTTGTGCTCACACTTTCAAAGAATATCAAGAGATAAAGGGAAGGCATGGGGCAAGGAGGAAATGCCTTTTTTGGGGAAAAAATGGCTAGGAGAAAAAGGATTATGTCAAAATAGAGGAAAAAGAAAAGGGTATATAAGTAAATCACAAAATTTAAAAATAACAAATAAGGTATATAAGCCTTATTAAGGATTTGATTTTGTATATGCCTAAATTATAATTGGGAAAATCAGACATAGGTCCCAAAGAAGCAAAAAAACCAATAAATGGTCCCAAGGAAGTAAACAATTGCTGTGAGGTCCCATGGGACCTTTTAATGGTTAACTGGAGTTTGGAAAATACCATATTGCCCTTAAGTCAATGGTTTTGAAAGGTTAGGTTGAAAGCTTCGCTGCATGAAAAGCGCCGATGACCACCTCTACTCAACCGTCGTCGCTGTTCTGGTCGCCTGAAGCCGTCGCGTTGCTGTGCTAGCCTGAAGCTGTCACCGGCGCTGTTCTCGTCTAAAGCCGTCTCTTCTCTCTCATTGCTTCTCACTATTAATCAGCTTGATTTCACATTTTCAACTTCCATAAATTCTTCCCTGCCTCCGCGATTAATTTCATTCCCCTCTGGCTTTTCGCTGTTATGTGTTATCCTTTGCAATTTGCCCCATCTCTGGGTAATCATCATCTTTATGTGCAATTACCCGTTTGGAACTGGTTGTTTATTATAGGGCATTATTTA
>JANTPZ010052278.1:0-13976 GCA_025593235.1 Vachellia pachyceras | reverse complement strand
AAACCACTTGATGCCGACTCGAGTGGTAAGAATAGATGGAATAATCAACCTAAATTAATATTTTGCATTAAATTTATTAGTATATGTATGCCATAACTGCAAAATAACAATAAATACATAGCAGGAGATATGTTTGGTGAGTCTAACGGCATGTTTGGTAAGAAGTATAAAGGAAGTTGGGTCTACATCTACATCACCATGTTTGGTAGAAGGTAGAGGAATTGAGATATTATTTTATTAAAAGAAAAGTTTGTGTTTGCTGCAAATGCATGGTGGTTTGATTACTAGAAAAGGAAGGAATACGTTTGAGAATCCATCTGACAACAACCAACCACAATTTGGGATCTCATGCTCTCCTCATCTTTTTTTCCCCGCACTCTTTTTTCCCCTCTTCATCACACCTTCATCTTTAGATTAAAAATTGAAAAATTTATTGGAAGGTCCCAAATAAAAAATTTATTTAATGAATGGTCCCAAGTTTAAAAATATTTATCAAAAGGTCACATTAACAACATGAGGTGTTGTCAATATAGCGCATGATATTATCAATGCATAGGACCTCATGTTGTCAATTGATAGTAACACAGCTGTGAAATATTATTACCAAATTTTGAGATATTTCTGTCAAATTACATGATAATATCATATTATTATTTTAAAAAATATGTCTTAAAATTTAATAATTTTTTAACTTTACATCTATTTTATATACACTTTATACTCTATTGATCCATTTGATTCGATTACATGAGAAGTGATGCATCTATATATTTGGGCAACACTTTCATTTAAACTTAACTCACCTCCACATATTCCTATATTATATTGTGCAAGTTGAGTTAACCAGTTAATTTCCTACAGGATACAATAGAGATCTTTGAGTATGGATTGCACTCCCTACACTCAAGCCAAGACAACAAAGGCTTTTAGAAAGTGATAGTTTGTCTTTTTCTAAGTGTTCACTCAAAGAGAAAGACAGTGAGTTTGATATTGTTGTGAAGAAAATTGTGTGTCCAAATGAGGGGATGGGGTGGGTATTTATAAAGGATGGAGAGATGTTTTGAAGTGTCACCTTTTAGAAATAATATCTCTTCAATTAAGAGTCACAACCATATCACTTCAAGAAGTCACAACCATGTGACTTTTCAATGAAAAGTTGCATCTTTATGATATGTAGGGATACATGACTTTAGAATTACAACCCCCTACACACCCCTTCAAATAAATTAATTAATTTATAAATTAATTAATTCATAAGGACACAACTTTATAAAAAATCACATCTCTTCCTTCAAAAAATTACATCTTTTCATTTAGAAAGTCACATATTTTCATTTTTTAAAAAATATTCTAACAAAGTTTTGGTTAGTATAGTAGAGTAATCCCAAATAAGAACGATTACAAAGAATTACATCAAATCAGTTAAATTCCATTGTATAATTTTGCCTACATAATCCAGATTACAACATTGATGAACTAACATGTGAACACATTTAAATATTAATTGCAGATAAAATTGATGAATAAACATTAATTTTTTTTATAAAGACTTAGTGTATGGATTGAATTGTTCTAGAAACCATATAGGTATTAAACTATTCCCAAATTTGGTAAGAGAGATTTGGAGGCAAAAAGGAGAGGAGGAAAAAAATTTGAGTTAGATTTTAAAAACCTGTAGAAAGGTAATGTAAGATAAAAGTGTGATAATAATTAGTTAAAGATTTTTAATCACACTCCTCTAATTTTTTAAAGGGAAATTTACCATCAGATTTCAAATAGATAAATTAATGAACAAAATATCTCAAATATTGATAAAATTATCATCAGATCCTAACAATAGCTGATCATGTTATTATTAATAACCTTAGCAGCCGTCGATAACAATCGAACCAGTTATAATTGGAACCTTATAATAATTTTATTAATTTTTGTGATTTTTTATTCATTAATTAGGTTACTTAGAATCCAATGGTAAATTTTTTTTTTTTAATTTAACTCTTAAAACTTTTTACTTCCCTCTATTTATATCCCTCCTACACAAGGACCCAATACGTTTCAGTTTATTAATGGCATGTAATGTTAGAAACTGTTGAAGTCAGTTCTAACTTCCGAGATATATTTACGATGAAGTCAGTAAAATTGAGGGTTACAGTAAATCTATTACCAGTTGGGTCCCCATGAAGTAGTCTTATCTTACTTATGTGTCTCTGGGTGAAGCTTTCAATGCCATTAAATTTTACTTAAGATGTGTCTTTTTCTGTGGTTTTAATGAAGAAACAATGGTCAGCAAACAGAAGGTCAGTATTGTGAGGGCCTAATATTTAATAACGATGTCATTTAACAAACTTATTGAAATTCTCTTCTCGATTTGGGTTCTGTGCATTCATGCTCTCATCCCCAGATCCATTAATAAGCTTGCTGTAATTAGTGCCAGTCTTTGATAGTTTTCTATTCCTGTTGACCACCGCTTCAAAATAATCTGTGTTGGGAAGCACACAAGTGAAGATAGAATTTCCCTCACATGTTTACTTTAGCATTCGTAAAATCACTCTTTCAACGAATTCTCAAACACGCACTAAATCTATTATATATGAGCTCTTTGCTAAATGTGTTTTTTAAATGTTTTATAAGAGTCTTTAATAGTTTGAATAAGGATTCCCTTTTGTTTTATTCATAAAGGACATCTTTTTATAAGTTTGATTCATTACACAAGCAACAATTTGGTTATGTCTAAACATTTAAAGCATCTTTCATTCTGATCATTTTTCTATGCAACAATTATTCAAACTAAACAAAATGATATAACTGTTAAAATTAGTTTTTTTAGCAAACAACTGTTAAAATTAGTTAAAAGTAATAAATATGTAATATATAACATTTGTTCCAAATATATCTTTATTTACGAAGATTATGAGTAAGAGAGAATGAGTGGAAAAAAGATGAGAAAGAATGAGTGGGATAAAAAGATGAGAGAAACGTGTAATTGATTAAAGGTAAAAATGGAAAAAGTACATTAAATTTTTAGAACAAATAAAAAAGTTGCTTATATACAGGATCAGAACATATGAGAGAATATTACTTATAAATAGACATGAAGGGGTACTTTTTATATGAGTTCTTTGCCTTTTTGAGAAGGTTTTTTAATCATTTTATAAAAGTCTTTGATAGTTTAAATAAATATTAAATATTATATATATATATGTATATCCATATTTAGTAAGAGTAGTAGAGTTTAAAAAATTAATATGATAACAAGAGTAACATTGAAAATCACTTAAATTTTATAACAAATTTGATGCGCTTAAATGTTTTTATTAGTGCATGTGAATTATCAGTAGTGGCATATCTATGTATAGGATTAGAGTGGCATATTTAGGGTCAAACCTTTTTCAACAAGTGATTTATATATAAAAGGGGAATGGTAATTACCAATGCTATTCCATTTATAAAGTAGACTGAGAACAATTTATTTTAGGTTTTTTTTTGGGTGAAATGGGCTAAGCCCAGAAGAGTCCACAAAAACTAAACTACTATTACATCCTAGAAAGGCAGGCTCCCATCATGTCCGCTCTAACAAGCATAGCAACATCGTTCGGGGCTATTTTCCAGATTACCATCTATTCCCGTTGATTAAGGCTCATTTTGGCAAGTTTATCCGCACAACTATTCCCTTCCCGAGAGGTGTGCTTAACCACTACTTGCCAGTCCTTCTTCAATAATTCTTTTATTTTCTTTAGAAGCAGCTTCCCTCCTTCATCGTCTTCTTCGGAGTTAATCTCCTCCACCACGAAAGTTGTATCCATTTCAGCAATTATGTTCTTAAAGCCCATCTCCCATGCTAGCTTCAATCCCTCCCATATCCCCCATAATTCTGCCATTTCAGCATTACATGGGTGCATCTTACAGGAATACCCCCTTAGCCACTCCCCTTGATCACCCCTAAGTATTCCGCCACATCCAGCAGCCCCAACTCTAGTCACTGCTCCGTCTGAGTTGAGTTTGCACCATCCTGGTTCTGGTTTTTTCCATTTGTCCATTGCCATCTCAGCACGTCCTCTCTGTTCCAATTTATCGTTCCATTTCTTATCGTATTGAGCTAGATATAGCTCAATTTGCTGCTCTCCAGATGAGGGGTACTCGAAATCCGACACATGCATCTTTTTATTTCTCCAGTTCCACAGATACCAGCAGCTCATTGCAAACTTCCCAGGCCAGCTGGCATCATTCATCTCCTCAGCACGTTTAAGTATGTTCCATTGAATCCAGTTTTTCAAGTCTAGTTCAAAGAATTTGTCGCCTAAATTGCTGCTGCCTATCCTATTCCAAGTTTCAGCTGCTAACGCACAGTCCCTGACAGCATGAATAGTATCCTCCCTCTCATGCATGCATAAGGGACATATGTCTGACTCACCACTCCACTTACTAGTCCTTTCTTTTGTAGTAACCCTGTCATGCATTAATAACCACATGAACATACGTATGCGTTCAGGAACATGAATTTTCCAAATGGCTTTCCAAATCTTTGTTGGGATTCTATCCTCTATCCCTATCAGCCATTTATACATTGAGGCAATGGTGAACTTCCCATTTGAGGATAGCCTCCATCTGATGTGGTTTGGACTCTCATTCTCTGCTGGTGAGGCCACATTCGCCCTACTCCCATTACCTAACTCCCTAACTATGTTTTCCTGAACCTTTGGCCACAGTTTTACAAGTTCTTTCCATAGTCTAGAATCTCTTTGCTTTGCTTCTAAATGCCCTTCCACACCCATCTCCCTATCATACTTTCCCCATAGTACCTGGGCCCATAAGTCACCTGGGGAAGTTTTATACCTCCAAAGAAGCTTGCAGAGGAAAGCATCATTCATTTCCTTCACAGATTTAACATTGATCCCCCCTTCTTTATTTGGCTTACACAAAGTGCTCCAAGCTATTGCATGCCATTTCTTTTCCTCTCCTTGTTCCCTCCAAATGAATCTTCTCTGAGATTTCTCAAGTTCCTCCACAATACTTTGAGGCAATCTGTCATGCTGCATGCTGTTAAGGTCATAGGTCCTGTCACTGAGTTCACAAGCGTGACCCGTCCAGCTAAGGAGAAGCTATTCGCTTTCCATCCCTTAATCTTTTCTGCATCCTTTCTACTAGTCCTTTGTATTTTCCTTTTCTCCGCTTCGTGTGCACTATGTTTGCTCCCAAATAGCGCGCAATATCCTCCACTTCTCTAAATCTGCACCTTCCACATATCTCCCGTCTAGTTTGTTTCTTCATATTGGGAGAGAAAAATATTTGAGTTTTTTCTTTGCTCACCGTGTGTCCTGATACTTCACCAAATTCCTGCAAAAGAATAGTATCTATTTGGTTAGTACCTCCTTCTGCAAAGAGAACCAGGTCATCGGCAAACATCATGTGCAAAATTGTGGGTCCCTTTCTCCCTGTTCTCATTCCTTTCCATTTTTTCTCTCACTTTGTCAAGTATAAGGTGGGTGAGTTTTTCCATGCCAAGTACAAACAGATATGGGGACACCGGATCTCTTTGCCTGAGCCCTCTGGAGGGGTTAAACTCCTCAAGTTTCTCTCCTTGCCTTAGTATGTTGGCCGAGGTCGTAGTGACACATTCCATAATTATTTCTCTCATCTTGTCTGGACCACCCACTTCCCATAAAGTTTTGTTCATGAAACTCCAACTAATCTTATTATAAGCTTTCTCCAAGTCAACCTTGATCGCCATGTATCCTTTCTTTCCCTGTTTCTTTTGCATCGAATGAATCATTTCATTGACAATTATTATGTTATCTTGAATGCTTCTTCCTGGTACAAAGCTAACCTGATAAGGCGAGATTATATCAGGCATAATGCACTTGAACCTTTTCACAATAATCTTTGTGATGGTTTTATAAACCACATTGCAAAGAGATATTGGTCTAAGCTGAACCACCTTTTCAGGCTTGTCCACCTTCGGTATAACTGTTATTAGGGTCTTATTAACTTCTCTAATTCTTTCCGTTTTATCCCACATCTCCCTGATCTCGTCCACCACGCTCTTTCCCACAATGTCCCAGTTCTTCTGGAATAAGATTGCTGGAAATCCGTCATCACTTGGGGCCAGTGGCAGACTCAGGACCTTGACTCAGGGGGTGCAAACTATTTTTTAAGAAGATAATTGGGGTTTATTCTTAATATCTTTTGAAAAAAATTTAAGCAAAAGTTTAGTGGGTTCAAAATTAGCAAATGAGTGGTTGCAAAATAAATCACATAGTACTAATATATACCTAATTTTCTGGAAGTCAAGGGGTGCGGCTGCACCCCTCCTCAGCACTATATAGGTCCGCCATTGCCTGGGGCCTTCATTCCTCCTATGGAGAATATCACCTCCTTTATTTCTTCCTCTTTCAAATCTACGTTAAGCTGCTCCCATCTAGCTGACTCAATCAGCGGCCAGTTATGTCTAGTGGTACCACATTTTCTTTGCATTTGATCTTCTTTGAACAGTTCTTGGAAGAAATTATTAACTAGCTGTCCCATCTCTTTTTTCCCTTCTACCCATCTGTTTTCAGCATCCTTCAACATTGAAATTCTTGCTTTTCTCCTCTTTATACTGGTTTTAGCATGATAATAGGAAGTATTTCTGTCACCATCATTTAGCCATCTGGTCCTTGCTTTTTGGTACCACAAGATTTCCTCTTGCGCCAGGACTCCCATAAGCTCATCATTAATCTCCCTCTCTATTCTCTCCAAGAAGGGCTTATTTCTCAACTGGTTCTTTCTTTGAATACCGGCTAAGCGTTTTAGCAGCTCATTTTTTTTCTTCTTGATGTGTCCAAAGGTATTAACGTTCCACTGCTGTAATTTCCATTGAAGGTCTTCTAATTGATGGCAGATTTTCCTCCTCCCCTCCCAGCTATCTTTGAGCATACTCTTGAACCCTTTATGAATTAACCAGCTTGCTTCAAATCTAAATGGTCTGACCCCTCTATTTCCTTTTTCTCTAGCTAAATGAATCAGCAATGGATGATGATCGGATTTTATTCTTGGACCCACCTCAACATAAGCCTCTTGGAACTCATCACTCCAGTTCTTATTGCAAAGAGCCCTATCTAATCTTTTGTAAAGCCTGTCAGCAGGGTAGATCTTAGGCCTTCTCCATGTGAATCTTGGCCCTCCCGCACCTAGATCCACAAGTTTACACCTTTCTATGCTTTCTCTGAATTTAATACACTTATTAAAGTTCACTTCCTTTCCCTCCTCTTTGCTCATTAGCTTCACTTATATCATTAAAGTCACCGGCCAACATCCAGGCCATACTCCCATTCTTTGCAATTTTCCCTATTTCCTCCCATAGATATCTTCTCTCCGTTTCTCTGGGACTAGCATAAACAGCAGTGAAACTCCACAATCCTCTGCCCGTGCCACATACCTCACAGTGAAGAAATTGTTTATGGGCCTTAATAAGTTTTATTTTTATATCCTCCTTATTCCACAACATCCATATACCTCCAGATATACCTTGGGCCTCTGAGACTGCATGGTATTTAAACCCCAGATTCTTCATCACCTTTTGAGCATTTTCCCCACTACTTCTTGTCTCCATAATCACCACTAATTTAGGAGCAAATTTTCTGATATATTCTCTAAGTGCAGACCGGAAAGCCTTACCTGCTGCACCTCTAGCATTCCATGTTAAAATCATATCAACAAAAACGTAGCGTGGGACGTTCAGGTTCACTCTAAATCAGTACCTACATTCTGGGCTTCTGTCTCGTCTTCTTTCCAGATCATCCTGGAGTTGCTTCTTCGTTATGTCTCCTTTTCCATCTTGGCCTGATTCCCTTTGATCCTCCTCTGTTTGGCCCAGCACTATTTTCTTTGTTACTAGGTCAGGTGGTTTTATTTCCGGCCCAATTACAACCTCATTCATTTTATCTTGCCTGACATCAATCGTTCCTTCCCCCATTTGTTCATCATTAATCCCATTTTGACTTTCGGCCCATTCTACCTCAAATTCTTCTTCGTCTGGCCCATTTATCACTTTTTGTTCTTCTTCCATCAAGCCCACTTGAGTCTCTTTTGTTCTTCTTTCATCGAGCCCACTTGAGCCCACTCTAGTCCCTTTTTTAACTTCCTCGTCTTGCTTTGTTGCCCCCATTGTACCTGCTTTCTGCACTCTCGTCTGTCTCTCCTATGCTCCTTTCTGGTCCTTCTTCTTGTCTTCTCTCTCCTCCCTTATCAATCCTATATTTCTCCCTTTTCTTCCTGTTTCCCCAGTCCCCTGTCTTGTCATAGTCGGCCAATTTTTCCTCATGTCAGTCTCCAACTTTCCCTCCTTTTGACCCTCTACCCGATTGGATATATTTTGTAGAGGTCTTCGTCCTGATACTTCAACCTCTCCCTCCATGTTGTCACCTTCTTCTGCTATCAACGCCGCAAATCTCGATGTTGTAGCTATATTAGTCTTTTCTGTTCTGTCCCCTCTCGGCCTCCCGTTGTCAGACTTTCCTTCCTTAGCTATCGGACGCCTACCTCTTCTTGGTTCATGTGCAACCATCCATTCTCCATACGTACTGGCTGGAATACTTGCCGGAGCTCCGCTGCTTGATCGGTCATCGCTCTTCTTACCTATTGCTTGCATGCTCTGTTTTGCTAGGCTGATTTCTCTCTGTGGGCAGTGTTCCTTATCGTGTCCATACCTCCCACAATGGAAACAGATGAGATTCAAACCCTCATATTCTATTTTTAGCTTGTGTCTATCTACTGCATAAGAAGGGATGAGGGGTGCTCTGATATCTATCTCCACACATAGCCTTGCGTATATGGTCCTTGCTTTTGTCAGCGTCATCTCATCGACCTTGATGGCTTTTCCGATCATGTTCCCCAGATGGTAGAAAAATTTCTTGTCGTAAAAGTCCACTGGTAATCCCGGAAGCCTCACCCACACTGCTACCCTTTGGATATCCTCACTCCATGGGTTGAAGTTCCGTTTCCATGTCTGAGTTGTTAGGTAGTGGTTTTGAATTAGCCATGGGCCTCCTTCCAGTGCAAAGTAATAGTCATCCAGACATTGGAAGGATGCTATCATGTACCCATTACCAATTAGAGATAACTCAACTTTCCCTCCTTTTCCCTAAATAAGCTGTAGCTTCTTCTTCAGATTCATGTATCCCACTGTACCCCCAGCACTTTAATAATCAGGGATCTTCTCCATAGCTTTTCTAGCCGTTGCTCCTCCTCTTCAGAGAACTCTATGTTTGGCCCCTCTTCTGTTTCTGTTATTTTGACTCCTTCAGCTATCCCCTCAGTAATATTTGCTAACAGACTTCCATCCCATGGTTCATCTTCCTCAGCTTCCACTTCCTCCGCACGCTCTCCATACAACTTGCTCCCTCTCGGTCTCACAGCCTCTTTGTAGGATAAGATTCTCCTTGGACCCTCTATTTTTTCCTCCTCTCTCATCCATTCTTCCTCTCTTGGTACCAATGTTACTTTCCCAGTATACTTTCCATCCCTCCTCAAGGCTTTCCCATTAGTTCTGCTACAATGTTCTCCAGCTTCCTCAGCTTGAACCCCGGTGTCCCCTTTTCCTCTATTGATACTCAGCATGCTATTACTAATCCCGTCAGCTACCTCCGGCCCCTCCATTGGACGGTCCGGCTGCTGCGTACAAGTGATACTCTCAAGTTCACGCATTGACAAACAGAACTTCTCTCACTAACTAAACAGGCATAATGTTTGTAATTTATTTTAGGTTTAGTTAGAAGGAAAGCTTGCCATTAATTTTTAGAAGAATCAGTACTGTGAGCTCTTAACAAAGAATATGATCACTAAATCCCAATAATAAGCTAAAAGCACGGGTTTGTTATTATTTCTTACACTAAAACTTATCAAAACATGTTATCCACTTATTCTAAAATTTTTTATGATTACTTTCTTTTCATTGGGTTCATAATAACAATCACTTAATTTTTTTATCACCACTATCTTCTTTTACCCCTTATTAAATATTGATAGACTACTTTAGTCTCCGTTATATGTGACTTCTAGTTATTTTTTTAAAAAAATAGAGGTTGTTAAGTCATTAATTTTGTTTGAAAATGAAAATAAATTCCAAATTTACCTTTATTTTATACTATAAATTAAGGCATAGGAAACCGGACAAGTGGCTCAGCTGGACAAAACAATGGGTTAAGGGTCAGTGGGTCAGATTAGAGTCAAACGGGTGAGGAGTGAAAATAATTTAAAAATATACTTTACAATAATATTCATTTTACAATAAAATTAAAATTAATAATATACTTATAACTTATTTATTATTTAACATTCTTTATAAATTTAAAATATTCACTTTACAAAATATATGGTAAGAAGCGAATATCTATTCATACCTCACACACACACACATTTATATATAACCCCTTTTCATTTTTATTTTATTTCATTTCCTTTCATTTCTTTAAAATTTATCTTTTTCCTTTTCTTTCATTGTTTTTCTTCTCTCTTTCACGTGATTTTTTCCAACTCACTCATCACAACTCGCACTGCTGCAAGCCTACAACTCACCTATCTTAGTGTTACTTTTTTATTCTTAATTATCTGATGTCCCTTATTTATTATCATGGCCCTTCATCATCCTCTGCCTTCCCAACTTTGGTCTCCCTCTCTGACATGTGTCCCTTATCCTGTCACCCTTCCTCCTCATCATATTTCATAATTTATTTTTACTAAGCGTGCGGACTAGCAAAGGGGGCAAAAGAAAAGGGAAAAAGAGGGGGAAATGAAAAAGGTGGTTTGCCTCGATGGTGTTAGGTATAGAAGCAAAGATTGGAGAGACAAAGCATCACCGGCTGCATGAGAAGAAGATTCAACCTTTCTTCGCCGAACAGCATCAGTGGCAATCAACCGCATGGTCTTGACCCCATGGTCATCAACAGCTTTCCCACGTTTGGTTACTCCTCCGTCAAGGGTTTAAGATGGTTCAATCATCAACAGCTTCCCATGTTTGTTTACTCCTCCGACGGCCACATGGGAGGAAGACTCGACCTTTCTCTAATGATCTGATCTTACTGTCTTAAGATCTTATCTTCATTTTGCCTTTTTTAAAGTAACTTGGTCGACCCCCAACTCAACGGGTCGATTGAGTTACTGCTGGGTTATGGTGAGTTGGTTGGAGTTGGACCAAGTCGCTATGACTCGAGTTCAAGCCCCAACTCAAACTTGATTGTCTGCCGTTTTGTTGATTTTCGGCTTGACTCAGCCGGTCCGACCCAAGTTCGTGAAGCTTGTTCTACATATGCCTTCCTATTTTCAAACGTCAAACCGTTTTAGCAAAGCTTTAACTCTACCCAAATTCATTTGTTTCAAAGACAAACTTATGTTGTGTATCACGCCCTCTCGTTTGAGGGGATATTAGGATATAGTTAATGTACTTGTTTGGAAACACTTAACTCTCACCCAAAAATACGTTCAACAGTGTTTTTCATAAAACGAGACAATCTCCTCCACATATTTACCTCGACTTGCGTAAAAGTACTTATCTACCGCTTTCTCAAACGGAACAATTATGTATTAAGACTTAACATATACGGTGGTCCCCCTTCCTCATGTTCAGCTCATGTGTAATATTCCCTAAGAAGATTCTTTTAAGGTTATTCTTGGATAGGACCCTCCTGTACTATATATAATGTATTCTCAAATAGCAATACTATAGAGCCGCTTCATTTCATATTCAAACCAAATCCTTTCTGTTATACATGTTGATTATCTAATGCATTTCTCTTATTTAAAGGTTTGGTTGGTATGTAAAGTAATACATGTATTTTTATTTATATACTTCAATCTTCGAGAAATATTAGGGCACCTTTAAATATTATGTACACAAAGGTTACACGTTAATGAAATGAATTAAGAGTAAAATTGTACATTCGTATAAAAATCTTGATAATGTAATTTATAAATAGGATAAAAATTATTTCTATATCTTATGAATAAAACTAGATGGGCATCATTTAAACATAAATAAGCTGTTGTCCCAAAAAAAACCTACATAAGCTGCCATTAATTCTAAATTGATCCATGTGCAAGCTTCTCTGCATTTTTTGTGAACAATGAAAGAGGCCTAAGGCCTTACAGAGCAAACAAGTTAGGGGACTGACCCAATCCATTTTTAATTATTGAAAAGGTTCATTGCAAATTTTGAAGCCCAAAAGCAAAGACTCTAAGCAATAACGTATTGTTTTGACTAGGCCCTAACTCTTTAATGCCATTCCTTTTGGGTCTGTAATAAAGCCCAAAGATTAAACAGATTCAATTTCTTTTTTTTGTGAGAAGATTCAATATCTTTTCACAGTGATTAAAAACATTAAATCCAAAATATCATAATCATTTTTGTTAATGGCCCAAAACAAGGTTTTTTCATTGCAATTCAAAATATGTCCAGATCAAGTGTTTGGAACATAGATTTCAAATTTCTCCTGATATAATAAAATAAATAAATACTACGAAAAAAAGCATTCAAAATTATGAGTTCAGATTTTTATAACGTTCCTTATTTTAATTATTTTTGTTGATCATTCACATGGACTTAATGCCGTGTTTATTAGAATTAAAAAAGTATCTGATTTGAATTTTTTATTTAAGTGGATCTCTTTTTAATTAAGTCGATGGTTGAAAACAAATTCAAGTCGTGTGATGTTTTAGTACAAGTAACTTTGTTTTAATATGGTTATATGAATATGCTAAACTTGAGTATTGTCAGGCTTAATTAAAGTTGACTCTTCTAAAAAAACATTTTATGCATTTGTATAGACTCAGACTTAAAGACCTTAAACTGTTAAAGTCATCTTCATTATGATTTAAGAAAATTGCTTTTTCGCATGTGTGATAATACGGCTTCATGACTAGGTTTAAAAAAGAAACACATGGTAGCTGTTGATAGTAATATTAAATACTACCAGTTCCAGCCTCTTTAAATATTTTTTATATATTTACCATGCTAACGTAAAACCCCATATTTAGATACACTTCCAATTCCAGCCTCTTTAAATAAAATTAAATAGACGTAACGGGTGCATGTAATATTAAATTTTTAATAAATTAAATAATTCATTTATCATTTTCAACGTATTTTATTACAATTAAGAATTTTAGTCAAAAAGAAAAAGAAAACGGCTAAAGTTTTATTAATTTTGTTTTAAAGTTTAATAATTTTTAAATTTATCCTTACGCATTAATAGAAGTACATTAAAATAACGTTGATTTCCAAGTATAACATCAAGAGAAGAAGTTTACTTTAATCCTAACTCCTAAATATAATGCTACATTGTCTTCTAAGTTCTAAATTCTTAATTGTTTTATCTATCATCAGTTGGGTCCCCATGAAGTAGTCTTATCTTACTTTTATATCTCTGGGCGAGGCTTTCAATGCCATTAAATTTTACGTGAGATGTGTCTTTTTCTGTGGTGTTAATGCAAGAAGCAATGGTCAGCAAACAGAAAGTCAGCATTGTCAGCACTTAATGTTTAATACGATGTCATATAACAACGTTATCGAAATTCTCTTCTCGATTTGGGTTCTTCGCATTCATGCTCTCATCCCCAGATCCATTGATAAGCTTGCTCTAATTAGCGCCAGTCTTCGATAGTTTTCTATTCCAGTTGACCACCGCTTCAAAATACTCGGTGCTTGGTTGGGAAGCATATTGGAATCAAGTAAAAGTTTGTTATAAGAGTATTTAATAGTTTAAATAAGGATTCCCTTTTGTTTTATTTATAAATAACATCATTTTTATAGGTATAAGTCATTACACAAGCAATAATATGGTTATGTCTTAAAAATTTAATGCATCTTTCCTTCTTATCATTTTCTAAGCAAAATTATTCAAACTAAGCAAAATGATATATCTGTTAAAATTAGTTAAAAGTAATAAATATATAATATATAGCATTTGTTCCAAATATATTCATATTTAGGAAGATTATGAGTAGGA
>JANTPZ010052277.1:0-15367 GCA_025593235.1 Vachellia pachyceras | reverse complement strand
CTTCATGATTTCTTGGGATTAATTAATTAAAATGCTTGTGGCCGCCGCCTCTGAACCTCCCACGATGTGCATTGATTAATGATGCTTGTGGTTACTAGGTCAAGTGCTTGGCTTATGGATTGTTTGGCCCAAGTCTCCAGCATTTTTTCTTTTGCGTCCAATTGTTAGTGGGTGGCTAAATAGAGGAATAATGGATGGCCCAATAATGAATTTATGCTCCTGGAGGTCCACAGATTGCTTTCTCCTCATGTGGCTACACACACAATAATAATAATAATAGTAATAATAATAATAATAATAATAATAATAATATGAAGACAAAAATAAAATAAAGAGACTTATAAATATATTTAATTCGAATTTCTCTTTTGATCCCTTAATAGGCTTTTATTTCATAAAATAATCATTAATCATGATTAAAGCAATTAAGCTCAATAAAGCCAAATAATAGCACTAAAATCCCCAAAAAGTGCTGTAAATTCACTTGATAAAATATGATTATTTCACCGCCTGTGAAAGTTTTAGTGGAAAACGAGGAAAAATAGCGAAAATCAAGAGGGAGAAGGATGTGAATAAACAAATATTATCTTATCCTTTAATTTTAATTATTTAATATAATCATTTTATATTTAAAAATTTGATTATATTTTATTATTATTTAACTGCAGAATTACTGTTTAAAATTGTTAAATCAGTATTTTCTATTTAATGGTAATAAGATGGATGAAAAATATATTTTTAACCTAAACCACTAAACTAAAACTGCATATAAATTTAGAGGACAAAATTTGTAGTTTAGTTTAAATATTATATTATAAACAGAGGCTTCCTCAGTTTTAATCATAGTGACACTAATTTTTTTGGGACCAATGATCTCAGTAACACTTTTAAATTAAGAATGTTTATTTTCTGCTTCTATCTTTCTCCAATTACCCACTAAACATAACTAATGTTTTTTATTGCTCATTTCCTAAACTGTAATGTACCAATATCACAAAAATAATATAATAAATGGCGGCACTCTTAAGACATCAAATCCCTATTTAATTTAAAATTATTCATACACAATTATATATTTTTGCTAGAAAAATTTAAAAAAACGTTTACATATATAATTTAAATGGTTATCAATATATGACTAATTTAAAATTCTAAATTATAATTATTAAAATAATGATAATAACGAGGGTTAATGTACAAACTTGCTCCAAAAGTTTTCATTCAAAAAAATAATGTTGCCCACAAAAGTGTTAAAATAGAGTAATCTTTTTTTTTTTTGCCAAGAAAATAGAGTAATCTTACACCTTACTGTTAAAACATGTGAACGGTCAATATTAATTTTTTGATAGGATCTGTAGAGTGTTGATGTCATGTGAGTACTATGTAGCATGCAAGGCCACATAGATAATGAAAACACGAAAATGAAAACCTATGGGGATGCCAATTTTAGTATTGTTCAAATTTTAAACAATTGAATCAAATAAAGACCGTTTCCTGAAAAATTATATTACAATGCATTTATATTGGTAATATATTCCATCTCTGTATTTTTAATATATATACCTATTAATATTTTATTTGTTCCTTCCCTCTGGAAACAGAATTATATTATTCAAGATTTTGTGTAGTTCTCAACCTAATTAATGTCCCTAATATTAACATAAATAATATTGGTGCCACTAGCTAGTTAGTGTGCTACAATATCCATTTGTTCATTCAAGTTATCATGCTTGTAATTGTACATGTCAATCATTATTCCTGACATTTCAACATTTTGTTTAATATAACATGAAAAATCTACCCAAATTAATTATATAGCTCTGTATTAAGTATGATAGGGTGTGTTATTAAATGACAGAGTCATAAATTTTACCAGTTGTGTGTTTCTATTGTACTTTACTATATGCATTTTCCTTGAACTATTAGAGCTTTGGGACATTAGAAAAGATAGGCCACATCCTTTGCTCAAGCTTAGGAGTTAGTCAACATGACTTATCATTTAAAACACTAAGAGCATAACCATAAGCAAAAGCAACAACATACAAAATACTTGTATAGCCTTAAAATCATAACTTCTTTCCTTAAAACCACAAAGATTGAAGTTTGTACCACATGCAATCTAGAAAACAAAAATAAGTATACCTCCATGATCTCCTGTAGAGAAAAGGACCAACTACTGCCCAAAATCCTGAGACAAATCCTAATGATATGCTCACATAAAGCCAATTGATCTCATCTTTAGCTTCTTTGGCATTGTGTTCATGGTTTGGGACATCGTGCAAATCATTACAATTGTTTGGCAATGGAGGACCACATAGATCATTGCCCATAAAGCTAGATTCTTCAAAGCTTTGCAATTGAGTTCCTGTTGGAATTTTTCCCCACAAATTATTGTGAGATAAATTCAACTTGTTTAAGAAACTTAAATCGGACATGCTCGATGGGATTTCACCAAAGAGTTGATTTTTTGAGAAGTCCATGGACTCTAACGATGCCATAGCGCCGATACTTTGAGGAATTTCACCACTCAAAAGATTGTTGGACAAATTCAAAAAGAGCAACCCCTTGAGAGATGTTATTTCAGTAGGTATCTCACCAAATAATTTGTTATCAGAAAGGTCTATATATGTGATGAGACCCAGCCATCTATATATATAATCTCTTCCTTTCAACCCAAGAAGCACATCACTTATAGAGTATGAAGAACCATTTCCTTCGCTCCACATGGATAAATTTAAGAGCTTGTTCTCTAATTGCATATCCCTCAAGTGGTTGATACATTTTGGTATTTGTCCACTCAGATTGTTCTTTGCAAGATCCAAGATTTGCAATGAATTCAAAGAACATATTTGATCAGGAATCTCACCATTGAATCTATTTGATTTGAGAAGAAGAACCTTCAACTTAAAGAGAAAGCCTCCCACAAAAGATGGTATAATTCCTGAGAATTGATTCTCTCTTAGATCCAAGAACAACAATTTTGTATTGTTCTTTAAACAAGTAGGAAAACCTCCTGAGAGTGTGTTATTTCGAAGTTGAAGTGAATTCAACCAAGGCAAGGATCCCATCGATGCAGGCAAGTTCCCTCTGAAATGGTTGTTATCAAACTTGATAATTTCTATATTTGACCACATCTTCAAACAATCAGGTATTTCTCCTGACAAATTATTTGATGCCAAATTGATATATTCCAAGCCCATTGGCTCTTCCTTTTTTTGACAAAAGAAGTAGGTTATTGATCCATAAAACCGATTACTTGAGAAGTCCAAGTGATCCACACCAGGTGAAATGTGTGGTAAATGACCACTTAAGTAATTTGAGCTTAAATCAACCAGTGATACATTGATGGGATTCTTCATTGTATGAGAAAGATCTCCATGGATATTATTGTTAGAGAAATTAAAATAAGAAGCATGTGTAAATGCACCCCACACCCAGGTGGGGATGGAATCAAAGATGTTGGTATTGGCTATGGACAACCTTTCAAGGCAATTGAGTGATTTCATCCATGATGGGAAATGGGGACCTAAATTCCATGAGGCCATGTCCAAGAACTCCAACTCTTGGAAAGAAGGATTCCAATTGGGACCCACTTTTAAAATGAGTTTGTTTCCTCTTGCATAAAATATATCTAGCCTTGTGAAATTAGCAAGGTGATGTTCAATCACCTCTCCTTCAAAAAGATTATCTCTAATATCAAGTGATTGTAACGCAAAAAGGGATCTTATAACATCAAAGGGATTCCTATTGAATTGATTTCTAGAGAGATAAAGATGATTCAAAGAGGTGAGATTTTCTAATGATTTAGGAATTTCACCATGAATGGAATTGTTAGAAAGATTGAGAAAAAGGAGATTCTTAAAAATCCCAATTTGGCTTGTTAACTGACCGTATAGTTTTGAATTGAATATGGCCAAACTCTCCAGTTTGTGTGAAGCACATCTCGAGATTATTGCCAATATTTCAGAAAATTGTTGGTTGAATTTGTAGTTTGCCAAAAAAACTCTTTTCAAGCTACAAAGATTTCCTAAAGAGCTTGGAATTGGCCCTTCAAGCTGATTATATGATAGAGAAAGAGCAACCAAAGAGGTCAAGTTTCCAATTGAATGAGAAATTGATCCATTCAAATTGTTTGACCATAGAGAAAGATACTTGAGGCTCTTCAAGCTATACAACCATTCAGGGATAGAATCATTGAAGGCATTTTCAGATAAATCAAGATCTTCAACGAACGTGAGGTTTTGAATACCATATGGAATGAAGCCTTGCAAACCGTTATCTCTTAATTTAAGGGAAACCAATTTTATCAGTTGAAAAATCCATCTTGGAATGGAAGAAGCTCCAAAATCAAAAGAATAAGAAACATCAAGGATTGCCAAAGATGAAAAGTTGGTAACTATGGCTGGATCAAAATGATGATGAAGAGCACACGATGTTAAGTGTAAATCTCTCAATGAGGGAAGTGATTGCAAAACATGCAACCAATCAATTGCATTTGATAGATTCACCAAACTTAACTGAAGATATTTGAGTGAAGAAAGGGATGAAAGCCATTGAAGATTCTGTGGAAAGAGTGATATCTCATCCTTATCAATATCATAACCCCCTTCAAGATGAAGGTAGAATAGGCTAGATAGATTCCCAATCTGATGAGGAATGTTTCCATTGAAAGAATTATCTCCAAGGTCAAGATAGATCAACCTCGAGAGGTTTGCAATTTGGTGAGGAATACTTCCACCAAATCTTGCACTAGAGATGTTAAGATATGTCAAGCTCTTCAATGAGCCAAGAAAACTTGGAATTTGCCTGTAGCCAAAATCGTTGCCACTTAAGTCCAAGTAACTCAAATGTTTCAAATCAAGCAGTGAAGGGTGTATTTTGCCACCAAGCCATGGAGTCTCATCAGCACAAGAATAGTAGATAGGAGGTGAAGTGTTGAGATGAAGTTGAAGAATATTACCGGTTACATCATCGCAAACAACCGATGTCCAATTGCAGCAATCTGTCTCTTCAGACCAAGAGGTGAGCCTCCCTGAAGGATCTTGAAGATCCTGCTTGACATTAAGAAGGGCTTGCCACTCACTTGAAATGCAAAGAACTTGATTAGATGCTTTGCATGTGCATATATGAGTTATTAGTAAGCTAAGCAAACAAGGCAAAATAAGAACCCAAGTATTGTTGCAGAAACCCATGACGATTTTCTCTCTTAGTGTTTGATTTTTATGAATCTATATGCGTCTTCACATGTGTTAATATTTATAATGTCATATATAGGGGTCTCCGGAGTGTGAATGGAAGCTTTCATTTCTTATTTCCATCATATTCTCTTGCCACCTAATACTCTAAACTTTCTTCAAAATTTCTACATAAAAAGGTGAGAGATATTATTTCTACACATCTTTTGGACATTGTTATTATTAAATTATTTGAATGCTCTACTTATTAATTATTATCATTACTTTCTTTTATTACCCCTTTCTCGCTAACGTTCTCTTGTTCTTTTAAACAGATGTGTTGGGTGTCTTTCACTTTTCGGAGGCCTACGTTGCCAAATGGAAATATGACAAGTTAGGTATGGCAAAAAATTTGTTAGGTAGGACAATTTATATGACAATGTTAATAAGTACATATTTTATAATTAAATAAGGGTGGATTTTAGGATAAATTGGATTATATTTATGAATATTTTATTATTTAACTAGCTAGATATATTCACTTTATAGATCAAGTAAATTAGTTTAATGAAAAATGATAAATATATAAGTTAGTTAATTCTCTTAGTCTCTCAAAAAACAAAGTCAATTGATTTTTATATAAAGGACCGGATGTGGCACTATTCAACAAGTTCATACAATATCAATTACTCTATTATTAAATAAAGATTTTATAAGAGATATCGAATTCATTATTATATTTATAAATTATTGTTTATAACACATTATATTAGTTGTTAAAAAGACTTATTTTTATTTTAAAATAAAAAATGAAGTATATAATTTAAATTTTTATTAGCATATGAATATTAACTAATAATGATGTATTAACGATAGAATATATAAAAAATAATTTTGTCATGAATTCACTGTTTTGAAAAAATTTTTAATATTGGAATGATTCACATGAATTTCATAATTTTATATAATTTCTTATAATGGACTCATTTTTTAATTGCATGACAAGTAGTGACATTATATTTTGACCACAAATGAAAATAGACCCCTTACCAACCGTACACATAATTTTTTCAACTAAAATCTTTTTAAAATAATGGCAACAATAATTTAAATGAATAGTATATCTAAATACTATCATGAAAGATAAAATACGTATATAAATAATTACTTAATGCTTCATTTATTGTTATGACATATGTCAATATTATAACTAAAAATAAAATCACATTCATTTTATGAACAGTAAATAAAACATTGTATTAATTCAATGTAGAAATATAGGGACAAGAAAAGTATAGATAGGGAAATTTTGAATATCTGGCAAATTATATGAAATTTTTTCTATACTCTGTACTCACTTTGTTGTCACTATAAGATAGAATTATTGATCAAACATAAATAAATATTAAAATAACTTATTAAACATAACTTATTTAAATAATTTATGACAATGAAATTGTTTCTTTAATAATCGTTTTATTGTTGGCAAAGAAGAAAAAATAGCCGTAGCTAATATATAGACGTCAAATAACAATAAAGTCTAAGTTTACTAGGTGATATTGGCCACATGAATCATATCTCATCATTGAATAGATTGCTAACTAATAGATCTCGTTTATTAACCTCATTGAGTGTAATGTAGGGTTTTCTTAATGGGCATTACTTGGAGAGGAAGTGGTATGAAAGACTAAATATATACTTTAGCCAAAACAAAATGAAGATCCAAGATGGTGAATAAAATTATATCCATAAGATTTAGGAAATATCAACTAGTAAATATTTGGCTAAAGTATGCGTTTGATCCTTTAATTTGACACCAAGTTTAGTTTACTCCTATAAGTTAAAAAATGTTCTTTTATCCCTTATATCTTAATACTATTAGTTTCATTTAATAAAAAATGCTGACTTTGCAAACTTAAAAGGTGATTTTGTAATTAAATATTGATAAATATGCATGAGTTTTAATTATTTAATATCATTATTTTTTATATTTAAAAATTAATCATGTTTTATCATCATTTAATTGTAAAATTACCGTTTAAATTTGATCAGTTAGCATTTTCTATTAAATTAAATAAACACTAACAAGATAAAACGATGAAAAGTATAGTTTTTAAATCTAAACGACTAAATTAAAATTTGAATAAATGGATAAAATTTATAGTTTGACGTGAATATTTATAAACAGAGGCTTCATGGCTTTTAATCATAGTGACACTTTTTTTACCAATAATGTCTTTTTTTCCTACTCATACCAATAATGTCAGTATCACTTAAAAAAGAATATTTATTTACTGCTTCTATGATTCTATCTTTCTCCAATCACCCACCAAAGCATAATATTTTTCTATTCGTCATCTCCTAAACTCTATCATATCAATTTTGCTTGCATAATATTCTTCAAGAAAATAATATTATAAACAGAGGCACTCTAAAGACATCAAATCCATATTTAATTTAAAATTATTGATACACAATGATATATTTTTGTAAGAAAAATCTTATTTTTAAATAACATCGTTTAAGTATATAATTTGAATTGTTATTAATATATGAATAACTTAAGATTCTAAAGCATAATTATCAAAATTCAGATTTAAAATATAATAACAAGGTTGCCTCCAAAAGTTTTCACTTAAAGAACAATGATGCTGCCACTCGAAAGTTACCGGTTACTAATTAGTGACCTTTTATTCAATGTTAATTTTTAACTGTTACTAATTAGTGACCTTTTATTGATAAAGTACATTATTCTTAGTTGAGGGTCCAGATTTAGATGTATAAATAAACAGTATAATACATTTGTTTGAGAAAACCCTACAAAAGGTTTCTTTGTCCACATGTATCCCTCTCAATTTTGGGGGGAAATTTTTCTGCTTAAAGAAGGATTTCACAATCATTGTAAACCTATTTGAATGTATTAAATTTATATTATAACTAAAATATTTTTAAAGTAGAAGTAGTAATTTATTTATATAATCTCCGGTAAATGCTTCATTAATTGTTGTCAAGGATAACTAATATAAAAAAGAAAATAATATTTAACAAAAATTTTGAATCTCAGACAAAGAAAATGAAAAATTTCTTCTCTGATTACTGATGATTGGGATCTTTTCCATCCCTCTCTTGCCAAATGCCTTTTCAATTTATTAGCAGCATAAGAAAAATAAAAGAATTTCATTGTCATAGTGTTTTCCAATGAAATATTTTTCTTTTTTCTTTTTTGTTAGGAACAAGCATTATTCTATAATAGCTTATTTTGTTTAAGACACTGTTAAGCAATAAATGTAGACAATTTTTTAATGGGGATTTGAATATTAATTAACCGTGTTCTGACAATTTCTTGTAGTTCATGTCTCTTCAATATATTTTAAAGTCTTCAATTTCGAAACGGTTCCATGCCAATGAACACCACAATTTAGAGCTCCATATTAAAATTATGCAGTCTAGATATTTAATATTTTTAATTTTATATTTTCAATAATTTTCTGTTTCAGTAAATATAGAATCTAAAGTAAAGCTAATTTTCTAGATATAACCTTTTTTAAAAAAAATTATTTATCACTGAAAAATTAGAAATTTACAATATCATCAAATTACTATAGAATTAACTTTTGATCTCTATTGGGCTGGGAGCATTAAAGTTAAAACCCTTGCAATAAGTGCGTTTCCTAAAATTCGAAGTTATATTTTCTTCCTCTTACTATATCAAGTAAGAGCTTATTGATATTACATTTTTCTTATAAGAATTATAATGTCTTGTTGACTCAAACCTATTTGGAAGCCTTTTGGTTTTTACTAGTCTTTGTGAAGTGGTATCTTTGTCCATCACTTTCAATTTATACGCAAACTTTCCAATACAAGAAAAGTAAACGATTCTCAATCTCACCATCTTCACTTTATTAAAATTATATTGACATTGTTCAATTTTTTTAGGCCGAATTTTTAACTCCCCAATTAAAATATTTATTAATTTTTTAACTTTTATGAAAAATACGATTAACTGATCGATTATTGGTCTTTTATGAGTAAAAGCTTTCATAATTATAGACTATTCTCTATTGTACCTATTGGATGGATTTCACATAATATGCAACTTCATATGATAGACTCATTCATGATGATATATTAAGGAACCATAAGAATTCTATAGTCTTAATTAGTGTCTCTTCCAACTTTCTTTGTCGATCCCTCTCAATTTATAAGCAAACTTTTCCACAAAAGAAAAGTAAAAGATTCCCATATTATAATATTTATTTTAAAAGCTTACTTTAATTTGAACTAAATAATTTTATCTGAATATATATAATGCAATTCAAGAAAATTAATAAATTCAAAACTGCTTACATAACGGTGTTACACATACACGCACGCATACACATACATATATTTTGGAAGCTAGAAAAATATAATTGAAAGAAATAATATATATTTGTTCTCATTAAATATAAGAATTTTAAAATGATGTATAAAAATATAATTTTAAAATAATAATTGTTTATATTATAACTAAATGCAATGGAATTCCTTTATATATATATATTTCAACATTATTAAAATAATAATCTTACATAATGTTTTTTTATTTTTAAGTGATTTATTTTTTAGTGACAGCTATTATTACTTAAAAATTAAAGTCAACAAGATATATGGTTTTTAAAAATACACTAAAAATCAGCTTATAAGGGAAAAAAAAAAAAGCAATAACAAATCAACGGGATATAATGTTTTTTTAAAAAGTTCTCACATATAAATTAAGTAGAAAATTCCTTACAAGAAAGCTAAGTGCATTAATTATGAAGTTTGTGAGAAGCTTGCTTTGTTCATTCTCTATGAAAATGTCTTCTTCAAATTATAAAAAAAAAACTTATACCATCCAAGGGAATAAAAATTTAATAATTAATTTTTATTTAAAAACATAAACATTTTTCCATTGCATGAAAAACATAAACATTTTAATGATTATTATTTAATTAAATATAATATTTAAGCATATCATCAAAAACATAAAAATTTTACATATGGCCAATATATACATTTACATGCATTTTTCTTCCCCACAAAGACATCTTTGTTTCTTTATGATATTTACATCGAGATAAGTATTATGAGTTAATAATCAACAAATAATTTTCAAACTTTTGAATGGTCCTCACGTTTAAATGGAAAAATCCTATCATCAATCACTTTTGTAATAGACTCATTGATCAAGACATAGCAAAATAAGAGTCATGAAATTTGGAAGGATATGTTATGTATAGTCAATTCTTTTTCTATCCATCTCTCATCAAACATATTTTCATGTAAAAAAAGTAAAAGATTCCTTGCCATGTAATGTTATTTTAGATCAAATAAATTTTTAAATATATATATATATATATATATATAAACATAATTGCTAGCTAAGATATTTTTTAACTAGCTAGGATATTTCCTCCTGTCTTTCTCAACTTAATTTTAAAGTTTTCATCATACACACTTGTATTCGATTTTACCAATAAAATAGTGACATTATAAACAACTTCAAGCTTGATATCTAAATGCTTGACTCCTCGCTGAAAAAATGTTATAAAAAGTGATAAACCTAATAATGATCAATCATACATCATTGTTTTTTTGGTGAAGAATCCTACATCATTTTTTATACAACTAATTCATATTTAAGCATTATTGGATCTAATTGAGATGACTCCCAAAAGCGTTTCACGCATTCATACAGACTTAGATTCTAGGCTACAAGTTTAAGTGGCATAAGCACTATTCAATGGACCCAAGTGTACTGGTCTAATCATGCATATGTTTTTTTTTTTTGGTGACAATCATATATAGGTTTTGAGTTTAATGTGTAAATTTTCCCTGAAAGTTTTAAAATATAGTAATATTGCCCTTTACTGTTAAAAAAGTAACGTTGGTAAAAAATGATGTTAACTATTAACATTTTTAATGGTGAATGATAACGTTGCTTCATTTTCGGAACTTCCAAAGGAAAATTATTCCCAAAAAAAATTCAAAACAACATTGCTCATGGGAGAAAATTTCTTGAAAAATTTGTACATTGATCCTAAGTTTTATCTAATACCTATTCATATCATATACCCTATAGTTATAATAGAAAAAACAAAGGGGCAAATCACTAATGATGTCTTAAAGAAGGGACTTAATTACTTAAATGTTCTATAGCAATTAGAAAGCATGTAATGACAAGTTTCATTGCAAAAAATGATTATATGTTCATGATGCTCACTTAACATTAAGACTTTTTGGTGAGTAAGTCTCTTCTTTAATATCCCATAGTAATTAAAAATTAAAAAAATAACTTTCAAACTTTTAAATGGTCCTCACATTTAAATGGAAAATTTATATCAATCACTATTATGATAGACTCATTGATCAAGGCACAACAAAACAAGAGTCATGAAATTTGGATGGACATATTATGTATAGTCGTTTCCTATAACTTAAATTATGGGGAACTTCTTTCTCCATTCATATCTTATCAAATATCTCTTCAATTTACTAGCAATTTTTTTCATTTGAGAAAAATAAGATTCCTTGCCATGTAATGCTTTTTCAAATCAATTAAATTTTTAAATATAATTGCTAGCGAAGATACTTCCTCCTCTCTTTCTCAATTTAATTTTAAGGTTTTCATAACTTATATTCTATTTTACCGTTAAAATATTTCAAGATGATATCTAACTGCAAGGTTTATTATTAAAAAATGTTATAAAAAATCACATTAAAAGTGATACATCTAATAATTTTGGATCATGCATCAATTGTCTTTAATATGGTTGTTCAGTATATTATATTTGACTATTGTCAGGTCTAATTGAGGTACTTAACTATTTTAAATGTGTCATTAGCATTCATATAGACTTGAACTCTAGACTTCATGTTTAAGTGATAAAAGCACTAAAACTAGGACCAACACCTATTAGTTCAATCAAACTTAAGTTTTATATAATTGATCATATCAATGTCATATGGTTATATAAAAGGGGGGATTACTATCCTGTCCCCAAGAAGGGACTCAATCACACAAATGTTCAATATTAGCTAAGAAGCATGCAACAACAAATTTCACCGTAGAAAATAACAAGTTTACGTTGTTCACTTGTCATTTTGATTTTTTGATCATTAAGTCCCTTTCAATTAAATTCTCATAGTAATTCCCCCAATATAATGAAGACAATATAATTATGAATATAAGTTGAGTTTAGAATCTCATCCAAATATAATAGGTAGCATTGCCACTTGACACATAATATCGTGGATACTCTTTTATGCTAAGCATATGTATCATCTTACTTGAGACAATCTTATTCGAAATACTGTTAGGCACATCATCTAGTAAGGATTTGAATATTAGTTCCACAAGTTGTATCCCGTCAGTTATAGTAGATAATTATGTTGACACTTTAATATAGTAGATACTTACACCGCCACCGGACACATCTTATAGTAGAAACTTTTTTATTTTCTAAGTATATGTATCATCCTACTAAAGGCAACTTTGTTCAAAGCATTATTGGTATTAAATGTGGCCACCCCCTCTAACAAGGTTTCAAATCTCGTTTTACTACAATATAAGAAACTAACACTTTCTACTAAACACAATATCTATTGAAATTTTGGCGACCCAAAGAATTTATAAGCTTAGCAAGCCCAGTTTCCAACCCATCCCAAATGTTGGGTTTTGCAGTGTGGGCCTGAGTCTACCTTCCTTTTCATTTAATGAAGCCCAATTTGGATTTTTTTTGCATCTCTCTTGCATTGTTCATCAGTATGGACAAGGTTGCTTTGCATGTTTGTTATCATCAGTATGGACTTTTGATTATTCCCATTCTAAAATGGCACATATTTTCATCTTCAAAAATATTAGGCAAAATTAGTGTACCAAAAAAAAAACAATATTAGGCAAAACTCTAGTGGGTTAGACCTGCCATCACGCCCTGCCCTGTCTAAACGGTGACCAAGAGGAAGCTCTTCAAACTATGATCATGAAATGCTTTTCCTGTTTGGGTCAAAACAATTTTTTACTGCTCAAGTTATTGATGAGAATTATGTATTGTGCCTAAACAGATTGCTGAACATGAAAGGTTAGGGAAAAATAGTAGAGAAAATGGAGCTTTAATGTACTAAGGAGTTTGTTCAATTTAAAGTTTTAAGAAGTGGAAGGGAGGGAAAATTCTAGGTTCTTCAGTACTTTATTATTATTATTTTTGATTTAAAGAGTCATGCATTAATGGTCTGAAGTTACAATGGCGGGATCAAAACCATAATCTCCCACTTGAGAGATATCATACCACTTGACTACAAGGCTTTGAGTGTTCTTCAATACTTTATCATTTGAAGTCAAGGAAAACTTCTTGTCTATTGTGAAAAATATGGTATCATTATTTATTCATATCATCTCATCATAAATTTGTCTTTTGATAACCATCGAATAGCTTCATATTTATGAGAATGTCATATTCAACTTCATCTTCACTCTTCTAAAAATTATCTTTATACTCTCAAGGTTCATTTGTATATCAATATGCTATTTCTTAAGAGGTTTTGATTGTTAGGAAACCTTCTAAACAAATCTTCAATGTTTCAATAGGTCCATGTGTGACACATTTTCTCCCTCATCTGTTATCATTCATCTATCCTCTCTCATTTTCGAAGGTCTTTTAATTTCAATTTAGTGAAAAATTTCAATTTAGTGAAAAACTTTTCCACATTAAAAGTTTCTTCATCTCACAATATCTTCACCTAAAATAAAAATTAAAACATATTTGTTTTCAACTAAAATATTTGAAAGACAACAATAATTTAAATGAATAATATATCTAAATATCATGCGACAAATATTTTTACGTATATAATAAATCTTATTTGTACATGCTTCATTTATTTTTATGTGGAAGGGAACTATTATAACCAACAGAAAAATTGTATTAAATCGAAGCCTTTCACTTTTTTTGCAAGTCTTCTCTTCCGTAATTCTATTTATCCAATGAAACGGTGTCGTTGTCGGCAATTGTATCTAGCTCTGATGCATCAACTTGTTACGTCAATGTTGCTGCCTGCTTGTGGTGCATGGTGCCAAATTTTCATCCTTTGTTTCACATAGGAGAAGTAAATGATGGGGAAATTTATTGGAAGGTCTCAAATAAGGGACTTATTTAATGAATGGTCCCAAAAAACAAAATATTTATTCTGAGATCCCATTGACAACATGAGGTATTGTCAATCCAGCGCATGATGTTGTCAATAAAAGGACTTCATGTTGTCAATGGGACCTTAGAATAAATATTTTGTTTTTTGGGACCACTCATTAAATAAATCCCTTATTTGGGACCTCTCAATAAATTTCCCTAAATGATTCTCCATATCATAACTTTATATATTGAAAGCTTACTTTGGGACCAAATAATTTTATTATATATATATATATATATATATGAGATATCATGCACGAAAATTCAGTGAAGTCCGGTAGGGCAATTTTTATGACAATGTTGATAAGTGCATTTTTTTTATAATTAAATAAGTGTATATTTGATTAAAGGTTTAATACTATTGTTGATCTTTCCAGTTTGTCTTCATTTTAGTTATTGTTCATAATGTTTGAAATTGTTGTTTTTTGTCCTTAAAATTTAACCAGTCTAAAACTATTGATTTCTACAATCTGTAAAAAGCTTGGACCCTGAGGTTGTGTTAAATTTGTTCATGTGACTTTAATAATATTTATTGTGCTTATTCGGCTTGCTAACCGGGAGAGAACGGAAGTCTTCGTCCCTCTCATCTTCCTTGCTGCCAAAGCTTTAAGGGACTTTGTGTTGCTATTATTATGATCGCCTTAATCTCATTAATGATTTGTTAAACTCAACAACCCAAATTATGATTTGAGTAATTTAACGGTTTTTTATTGAAATTTTCTCATGATATATTTTTATTAGAAAAAATTACGTTATAAATTTGATAATATAGGGGAGGAGAAGGGTGCAGAAGAAGAAGATGAGAAAGCATATGGAAGGAGAGATGAAAGTGCATGAGAAGGGAAGAGGAAGGAGTGCTCATGGAGAGAAGAGTGAGGAGTGAATGGTTCATCTATTCATTGTGATATGCCTTATATATATAGGCATAACTTTACATCAAAGTAGATCACTCTAGAGATTACATGAAGAAATAAGGGGATACAA